>JAKTPZ010000267.1:0-55222 GCA_030579215.1 Maudiozyma pseudohumilis
AACACCATTGCCTCCGCGCAACAACAATTCGCCAACACCATCGGGCAGCACTCCCTCAAGGTGTGGCACTACAACCGCTACGGCAAGGAGTTCATCAAGTCGCACAAGATGTCCCCGGACGCGTACCTCCAGCAGATCGTCCAGCTCGCCGTGTACAAGTACCTCGGCAGACAGGTGCCCACCTACGAGGCCGCCTCCACCCGTAAATTCTTCAAGGGAAGGACCGAGACCGGCAGGGGTGTCTCCGAGCAGTCCAGGAAGTTCGTCCAGGCATGGGACGCGCCAAACGTCTCCCGCGCCGCCAAGGTGCAGCTGCTCAGGGACTCCGCCGCCGCGCACGCTGCCTACTTGAAGGCCGCGTCCCAGGGACACGGCGTCGACAGACACTTCTTTGGGCTGAAAAACATGGTCGACCCAGAGCAGGACAAGGGGGCAGTCCCAGCGCTGTTCTCAGACCCGCTGTTCAACTACTCCTCGACTTGGCTGGTGTCCACGTCGCAGTTGACCTCGGAGCACTTCGACGGCTACGGCTGGTCGCAGGTCAACGACCTGGGGTTCGGCTTGGCTTACATGCTGAACAAGCAGTGGCTCCACATCAATATCGTCAACAAGCCGGAGTTGTCCGGGTTGAGCGGCGAGAGAATGCACCACTACTTGAACGAGGCCGCTGATGAGATGGCCGAGGCTTTGATCGCCGAGGCAGCGGTCGCCAAGTTGTAGAGGTCGATGCGATCACCAAGTTGTAGTGGGCGATGCGGGCGCCACGCGGCCCCGCCGCCTTTGCTTTACCGCCGTGTTATCTAGTTTCAAATATTTCTTGTCTGTTTAACCAATCAAAACTATTTTACTTTATTATCCCCTGGCACTCGTGTCTCGCAATCGAAATATGTAATGCACGCTGCGCGCCGCGCGCTCATTGCATAAGCACACGGACATGCCAATGAGACACGGGAGGGTTGTGCATTGTTTTCTGGGCGAGGGAGATTATTGATGTGACACGAGATGTTGTACGCCGTTTTCTCTACGCATCGAGGACATGTATGTGACACGAGTGTTGGTGCGACCTCTTCTGGGCGGTGACAAACCCGGGACACCAGCGCCCGAGCTACTTTTTTTGGTGCGGGCAGGTCTGTGCTGCAAATAACGGGACACAACTCCGTGAACGAACAAATGTCCCGTGGGCCAAAGCGGCTGCGCAGATCTACCCTTTGCATTACATAAGGGGAGGCCAGTATTGCTAAGGGAAGGGGTGTTTCTTATCAAATGATGAAGGGAAAATGCACGTTCTTATCAAAATGATGAAGGGAAAATACTCCTTCTTACCAAACGTTCAACAGTCATCCGTCTCACCCCTTCCCTCTTATAAACGTATAAAAGGGAAGGTTTCCCTCCAGCAATTGCAACAACAGTTACAGTTTCTCTCTCTCCTCCACACAACAAACCATCAAATAACACATATTTGTCCCAACTCCCCTATTTGAAACAAAAACACTACTACAAAACAATGAAGGTCCTAATTATTTTCGCCCACCCAGAACAGAAATCTTTCAACAAGTCTCTACTAGACGCATACGTCAAGAACCTCGAGGCCAAGGGTAACGAGGTTAAGGTCTCGGACCTGTACGAGCAAAAGTTCAAGGCAGTTGTCGACAGGGACGATTTCCTAAATTTGGACAAGGACGCCAGACTGCAGGTTGCTTACGCCTCTTACGGTGCCTATGCCGAACACCAATTGACACCTGATGTTCTCGCAGAGATGGATAAGCTCGCCTGGGCTGACACTGTGGTGGTTCACTACCCAACATGGTGGTTTGGTATGCCAGCTATCTTGAAGGGATGGTTCGATCGTGTACTTGCCTGCGGCTACGCTTACGGTGTGGGTGAGTACAATGACACTCGTTTCGGTGACAGATACGGTGAAGGTGTTTTTGCAGGTAAGAAGGCAATGGTTATTACCACAGCAGGTGGTGCACCAGAACACTATTCAGACAGGGGAATCAACGGTAATATTCAGGATCTACTGTACCCTGTAAACCACGGTTTGTTGTTCTACACTGGTTTTGAGGTGTTGCCTTCGTTGGTGTTCTACCAGACCGACGGTAAGAAGGAAGATGACTTTAAGAAGGTTGTCGAAGAGGTGAACGAGAGGTTCAACAACTTCAACTCTGTCAAGCCAATCAACTACAGAAAACAGAACTTCGGTGACTACGAGATTCCATCATTGAGACTGAAGGAGGGGCTGGAGCAGCCAGGTGAGACCGGTTACAGTATCCACATCGCCAAGGATTAAGTGGAGTTCCCAAAAACTATGCCCTAAGTGAAGCTGTGCTGTTACAGGATATTTTTTCTAGTTGAATAAGAAAATTATATCTATAAAGAACGGTTTCCGCTATATATGACAATTTTCTCAATACATACATCTATTTTTTTTATTAAGATGATTACCAAATTTAATACATATTTTTTTTTGTCTTTAATAATATTTACTTTTATGAATTATTGTTTATTTTTTTACCTCTTAAAAGTGTGACATCGGACCGGTCCGTTTTTTTTTGTTTACTCTTTCGGGTAGCCCACCTGTTATAAATTGTTAAAGAGCAAAATTGATAAAACACACATTACAAGTGGATAGTAAAGTTACCATAAGCACCAAGCCTCATCAAAATGCCTAAACAACTTGTCGAGGAGATTGATAGAAGGACGTACGATCCAAATGTTTATTACACCAGTGCAGATGCAACCACACGATCATTCAGGGCTAAGAAACAAAAGACAAATTCAAAGTCTAACTTCAGGTCTGTAAAGCGCGTGAACTACTCATTGGCCGACCTTGAAGCCAAGCTATACACCCAACCAGATACGTCGAGTTCCCAGCAGGATGCCAATATCGCTAAGGGGTCGACAAAATATGCAATGGACAGATTTTCTCAGCAACAGATTATGCAATCCAAAAGGCGGTTCATGGAACTCAACACAGAGAATCTCAGTGATATATCCGAGATACCGACATTACTCAGTAGTTCAACCGGAGTAAACAGAGATAAGATAACTTCAGATACTGCTGCCGTGTCCCAACTTGGCTCAGATTCGTCATCAAGATCCGTTCGGAACAAGTTTGAAATACCGAAGGGGTTGAACTTAACGTATAGATCAACCAAGCCAGTGAAACCCAAGAAGAAGAGCACAAATAGAATTGTGGCTCTGAGAAAAGTATTATCGTCAAGACGAATACTTCACACGTACTTCGATACCCTGTCGCATGTGGATCGAAGCGTCATTTTGCATAATGTATACAACAAACGATATTTCAAGGTGCTTCCACTGATTACAGTATGCTCGATATGTGGTGGATATGATAGCATTTCAAGTTGTGTCAAGTGTGGAGACAAAGTTTGCTCTTTAAAATGCTACAGATTACATAACGAGGCGAGATGTATTCACAACTGAGCATATCGGCCTGTTATATGAAATGGTTCTCCTTTGCATTTACATATATATATAATCACACATTCATCATCTGCTTGTCAAATTACAAGCAAAAGTGAAAAGTACACATTCACTAATAATCAGATAAATAATATTATAATGGAGTGTTTAAAATAAAAAAGTTATAAAGCGTTTATGAAGATAAATAACTTGTTTACTTTCTGTAACGTCTCTCTCTGTTAGCAGAGATGTTGATGACGGATAGAGGTAGCTTCATGCCTAGAGACTTGACTAGCTCAGCGGTCTGCTTGTCGACGTTTAGAACACCCTTAGAGTGCTCTAGGTCAAGAGCAGAGACCTCTGGGACGTACTGGTCCTTTCTCTCTCTCTCCTCCTCCTGAAGCTTGAAGGAAATACCTCTAACTGGACCCTTCTGAATTCTCTTCATTAGGTGAGTGGTGTAACCAGCAATCTTGTTTCTTAGTCTCTTGGACTGGATGGTGGCGATCTCGTCACACAGTCTCTTGTTGGTCTGGAAGTCCATGGTTAGCTTTGGATAGTAACGCTCGATTAGGGCCTTGGAGGCACGCTTGACGGTCTTTGTTCTAACTCTACCCTGTGACAATGTATCATTTCAATAAACAACATAAATGTTGACAATTCGAAAATGAAATATTTGTTAGTAAATTGAAATTGAAAAGACACCTTAATGATGCCAACTGATTATATTATATCAGGTTGTGATGTTCGGTAGTGTATGATAATGCAGACTGGATAGAAGTTTGATAAATGGTTATAGTACGTTATCTACTGCAACTTGTAATAACGTTGATCTCCATCGGTCTCCTCGTTTTGGTATTATGTATAGCTTTCAATAAGTATTCAGCATTTCTCCTTCCAATATTCTATCAACTCTATTCCAGTCTGGTTAATACTTCGCTATACGTCCCAACACTTCCTAATATAAAATTAGTTTAATAGCGTATCTTTCACGTACCATTTTTGTATGATTTGTTCTCACTCTCTTAGAAGTTAGTTACAAGTGTTACAGTTTAATTCACAACACTCTTATCTATACACTACAACCAACATGTCCACGTAGACACAGACATCCAAACAGTGTGTTGGTGGTGCTAGGCAGGAGAGGCTCCCTCACTGACCTCCACGTAGACGACCTCGCTGGACTGGGCACATTGGGCCCCTGCCCTCAGAACCCGCCAGAATCGCCGTCAGCTATTCGGTAGTTGATATTTTTCAGCTTGATTTCTTGCGTCCAAAATATTACAAAAATCAGAAAAATAATTATTTTTCAAATGTTGATGGTGTACTGATGTAGAACATTTTCCAGTAGTCACAAATATGTAAACTTTTTTTGGTTCTTATATCATTACACACGGTAGAACGAGCGGGACCTCAATCCGTTATTCGCTTCGGGCAGGAGTGTAGCCAACTAGGTCCGCGATACAAGGGTAATAGAAGTGCACGGATATATCCAAGACAAACAAGTAATATATACAGTAATAACTCTCTCAACAGTCCGATATACCAGTTGCACGTGCACCATGTTGAAAAGCAATAGTACAGTATGTTTTCACCTTTGATGATGGAGGGAGTTTAACACGAGGCTCCCCTCAAAAATAAACATATTTCATCACCACGAATGAAATTAGCTACGAATCAGTTTACTAACAACACTTATTCTTACTGTATCAATAAGCATTTAATACAGAAACTTAACATATCACGTTCGCTTGCGTCGGCTGCAAAGGTTCTCCCAAACGGACAAGCACCACCTGCTTACACCCTGGCTACGCTAAGGGCGTTCCCATCGTTGGAACCAGTGACGTGCATACCTGTCTCAACCACTGTCCTAGGCATTCCTCTAAGACGTGATGTCCTCTGGAGGGCTGTAGTACATGAGAATGACAACAGACGTGTCGGTTCCTCTAACCCACCAGGCAGAAGTGAGAACGGATACTCGAGACACAAGATATTGCCACAGAAAGGTTCTGGTAACGCAAGAGTTGGTGATGCAAACTCTCCAACTAGACACAAGGGTGCCCAGGCGCTTGCAAGAAACGCACCTAACGATTACACAACTGATCTGCCAAACAAGGCATACCACTTGGCCTACAGAACTGCTCTAAGCCACCAATACAAACAAGGTAACCTTTTCATTATCGGCGACACCAATGCTATAGACCCAATGAAAGACACTGATTCTAATAAACTGGACATAACCCTGAATGAGGATAAGACTACTCCAAACTTCAGCAGTGTTTTGTTCAAGAAATTCATGAATGAGCACAACTTTGACCGTAAAAGACTATTGTTCATTACATCAGAGACCAGACCAGGCCTACTGAAATACACAGACATGTACAAACAAAAGGTAGATGTGATTGAACAGGACGGCGTTGAGGTCAACGATCTTCTTAAGGCCAGTAAAATATTCATCGAAGAGGCAGCTTTTAAGCATCTCGCAGAGAAATTCACTTCTCTATCTACATAGTCTAATGACTCTACAGGTATCCTATAAATAACATGTATATAGCAAATAGGAAATGGATTCACAAAAGTGTCAGTTAACGCGAATGCATATGTTTTGGGGAACTACAACAATCATATTGACTATTTACAAAAGTATAAAATGTGAGACTTCCAAACATCCGTACATTCAACATCCGTGCACCCCGAATACATATCCATATAATTTTCTGTTTCTAGAGTAAATAATTTTTCACGCGCTCTCAGGAAATATTCCTCCCGCGCTTACCAACTTTGTCACTGAATGTCACAGAGGGGGAAGTTCACCTTGGTGTACTGACGAATTGGCCTGAGTTAGTAGACTCTGCGGCAGTCCCAAGGGCGTTCTGAGAGGAAGGATTGGTTCCCATCACTAAGCTGGCAAAGGGTAGTTGATATTGTTAGTTGGTGATATAGTTAAAAGACCTATAGGTTGAAAGTTCAAATCTTAACTTCAATTTTAGAAGAAGCATAGCAAAGCCAAACAAAAAAGATGTCTCTAGTTGTCCAGGAGCAAGGTTCTTTCCAGCACATTCTACGGTATGTTTTTGAACGGATATGATGAAATAATGAATATGGGGACATGATGTAATAGGAGTTAAACAACGTCCATTAAGAAGGCGTTGGACGGGCAAGCAGTTTGTTGAGAATCCCAGGTTCATGGAGGACTAAGTATTATTTGAAAAGAGAACGTTATACGTGAACATGTGGATATACCATACACGTAATTATTTGTCCTTAGTTGAACAGATGCCAATCGTTGATGAAATATGCCCCGTTTAAGCCCAAATTCCCTCACCAATTCATTTTTTATGATTTAATTCTCCAAAGACCAATTTACTAACAAGTATTATGACGTTGAAATTTTCAAATTTCCCTCGTCTATCACATTATACACAGTCTGCTTAACACTAACGTTGACGGTAACATCAAGATCGTCTACGCCCTAACCACCATTAAGGGTGTTGGTCGTCGTTACTCCAACCTTGTTTGCAAGAAGGCCGATGTTGACCTAAACAAGAGAGCCGGTGAGCTAACCCAGGAAGAGCTTGAGAGAGTTGTCCAGATCATGCAGAACCCAACTCAGTACAAGATCCCAGCTTGGTTCCTAAACCGTCAGAGAGACATTGCTGACGGTAAGGACTACCACACTCTAGCTAACCAGGTTGAGTCCAAGCTAAGAGACGATCTTGAGAGATTAAAGAAGATCAGAGCCCACCGTGGTATCAGACACTTCTGGGGTCTACGTGTCAGAGGTCAGCACACCAAGACCACTGGTAGAAGAAGAACTTAAATGTAAGAAAAAAGGAATATCTTATCTCATTCATAACATATTTTTTCTTATAATATCTGTACCTTCTATTGTATATGTTTAATATTACCATTAGATATCATATAAACAAATAAATAATAAAACATTAGTAATTTGAAACAGCGGATAAACATTACAAGACTGATCTCGCGATAGTAGATCTCGTGTAATTATGTAACTTCATTTTTTTATGTGATTGTGTGTTAAGTTGTTTTCCATTATGAATATATAGAATTATCAATATATAAGCGTCTATATGTTAAGGGTTGGGCGAGGCAACAACGATGTATTGCTGACAACTCCAAGCGTATATGCATGTGCAAAAGGGTGAAAAGAATTTATAAATAAGACCGAAGAAACCGAAAAAAAAATGTATACCGATTTAGTAGAAGTACTAGGCAAGGAGCCAGCGTTACTAAAATAATTGTGATGACCGAAAGAAAGAAGGAATAAGATATGATATCCGAAAGATCGTCTGCGCCTAATTGACGACGTTTGGGTTAAGCTCCTTGAGTGGAGTCTGCTCAGAGGCTCTGAACTCTAGCTTAGACTTTGAGCCCTTCTTGGAAGGAGAAGTAGGGTTAAACTTGTTCTCACTTGGACTGGCAGTGGCACTGCGGTGGCTGCGGGCACTGTGTTGACTTAGAATACTGTCGTTGTAGCCATTAATCAACTTGTTGACCTTGTTGTTAGGCGATGTTTTGACTGGAGTTAGAATCTTCTTGTCAGTCTTTAGGTGGAAGGTCAAAGCCTGACCTCTACCTCTGGTAGGCGTTGGGGAGCGCTTAGATGGGGTGAACGTCTTTGTCTTTCTAGTTGGTGTAGTCTGGTTCTTGTTGTATGGAGTAGAGATGGCAGGAGCAGTAGAAGTAGAAACGATGCTAGAGTCGGAGTTGTCGGCAATAGAGTTGGCATCATCCAATACAGAATCAGTAGACTGTGTGGTGTTAGCAGTCTGCTGCTTGGCCAGAGCAAGTCTCTGTCTCTTAACAGCCTGTCTCTTGTTCTGGAACCAGATCTGTACAGCCTTCTCGGTCATGCAACAACGGTCGGCCAACTCAATTCTGGCCTTCTTGTCAGGAGTAGCGCAAGCCTCAAACCCGGCCTGTAGGATATTCAGTTCCTGGACAGAGGTTCTGCGTCTCTTTCTGCGGGCCAATGGGGCATTATCGATCTTTGGCTCCTTGACACCAAAGGTCTCCTGTGAGTGTGTAATAAAGGCAAAGGCGCGCTTCTTCTCGTTGCTGGAAGGAGTAATGGAAGCCTTGACAGCGGTGAAAGGAGTCAGCATATCAATCTTCTTGCTGGCCTGGCCCTTGACTTTGACGACCGGAGTGGATGGAGTTGTGTTAACAGCGAACTTCTGGTTCATGTGTCTAGGAGAAGGAGGCTGGGCATATGTGTGGGTGTGGGTGATGTGAGCCTCGTGGTCAGGTGTTGGTAGCTGTGTTTGAACTGGGATCTGGATCTGTGGAATAGAAGAGGTGGTAGTCAGCACACTTGGGCCAGAAACACTAGAGGAAGGAGTGATGGCTGGGGAAGGTAGACCAGTAGAGACGGTTCCCTGTCTGACAGCGCTCTCGATGGAGCGGGGTCTGGCAGCGAAAGTGGCAGACAATGGAGGCAAGCGAATGACACCGTGCGCGTCACTGCGGAAACTGTTCTTACCGTAAGCAGAAGACTCCAAGAATGGCGAAGCGGTGCCGGAAGAGGCAGAGTTTGAGCGTGAGGCAGAAGCAGACACAGGTGCAGAGTCGTCGCGAGTTAGAAGCGAAGCGAGCGATGGCAGTTGTGGTTTCTGGTTAGCAGACATCATAGTGCTTGTGTGTAGTAGGATGAAGAGGGAATGGTTGATATTGAGGTGGTGTATTACAATTACTTTCTCAATAATAATAATAAAAAAAAGGAATATCCTCGCAATGTGGGGGAAAAGGCTTTGCAACACTTCAGTCACATATACGCAAGCACATTCGTACATATATATATACAAATGTGATTGCACACACACAAAGTCGCAAGAACTTATAATTAGCGTTGCAGACGTCCACGTATGTGCTCAGACCGGGGACCTTTTGCCCAAAACGTCTACAAATGCGACTTCTATTCGCCAAAACAACACATTCTGCCGTGCATGAGAGCCCAACCCAGCCTAGAACTGTACATACGCAACCTTGTAGTGGCGACAGATACGCGTGTGAGTGCAAGTGTTGTTGACACGCGGAATCGCCAAATTTAGAATACATATTGCACAGGCCACAACAAAGGCTTCCGGTCCGTCTACTGCATGCCATTAGTTGCACCAACACGGACAACTAATGGAGGGAGTTGTTTAAACAAGTTCTGGTTATTTAACAAGGTGTCTGTGCGTCCTCTTCTGGGCCACGCGACGTGCTCTTTCCCAATCGGGGTATATGAGCGCTGCGATCCCTCGCCCGATCGGGACGCGTCTGAGGCGGGACGCGCTGGCCGTCCACAGACAGATCTGCACAGAGACATCTACCCAATCGGGCGGCGTGGCGGGTCCTGTTCGCGTCGCGTTTTTTTTCACGCTGTGCGGCACTGTCTTCGCGACCGACCCATTTACGGCGCGACGCGCTCTTGCCGCGCTCTACCGCATTAGGAAAAGGGCAGCGCGGCGCATTTGTTCCGTAAGGGGTAAATTCACAATGCACGTGACCGAATATTGTGCAGATATATATATACCTATATATATTATATTGCGTCCGCCCCCTTACGGTCCAGGGTCTTCCCCCCCCTTGTGCATTGCCTGTCCGGACCTGGTAGGGGAGCGTGTATTGTATTGTCCTAATTGGGTGCAAAGCTAGATGCATAAGTGTGTTGTCCAGATGCAGTGCTAGCCCTTGTAATGTTGTATTGTGCGCATGTAGCGGAAGTTTTGCGTAATGCGCAGTCCCGATCTGGTACAAAATCGTTCGCAGTAACATTGTTCTAGTGCGCTTGTTCTAGTGCACTAGTTCTTTTGTTCTCTTGGTCTCTTGCTCTCTTTCGGCCTTTCCCTCTTTCGTCGATATATGTGAGAATATGTATATTCGTAGGTGCCCCGCTAATGGGCTATACAAAGGATAACTAGATACATGTATGTACTGTCAGTGCCAGGGGTGCCACGGGTGCCACGGGTGCCACGATGCCACGGTGCCAATTGACACAATTACTTGTTGGCCTCCTCGAAGTACTCCTTGGAAGCGGCGACCTCTGGCTTGATGGTGGCGGCACCTGGGGTCCAGTTGCATGGCAGAACGGTTCCGTGCTCGTCGGTCCACTTGAAACCCTCGACGATTCTCAGGGCCTCGTCGACGTTTCTGCCGACTGGCAGATCGTTGATGGTGATGTGTCTCAGGATTCCCTTAGGGTCAATGACAAACAGACCTCTTAGAGCAATACCTTCCTCCTCGATCAGCACACCGTAGTCACGGGACAGAGTCTGGTTTCTGTCGGCCAGCAGAGGAATGTCAATTGGACCTAGACCACCGTCCTTTCTGGCGACGTTGGTCCAGGCCAGCAGAGAGAACTCAGAGTCGGTGGAGGCAAACAGAACCTCGGCACCTTGCTCCTGGAAACGCTTGGCAGCCTCGGAGAAGGCAATGATCTCGGTAGGACAGACGAAGGTGAAAGCCATTGGGACAAAGGCCAGGACAACGTACTTACCCTTGTACTGCTCTAGGGAGACTTCCTCGAAGACACCGTCAACGACAGCGGTCTTGGTGAAGGATGGGGCGGGCTTTTGAACTTGGGCAACCATTGTGAAGTGTGTGTGTGTGTATGTATAAGTGTAGAGTGAATACTGCTTGACCAAGTAGGGGTAAAGCCGAAAAAAAAAAATATGACAGAACCAAAAGGCAAAAGAGAAAGAACAGGAAATGGATACCTCACATCCGTGTCCTTTATATACCCCCCATTGGACTCCCCTTGGACTCCCCTTGGACTCCCCTCTGCCCCAACCGACATTTTGCCACCGAGGGGCCCCCCGACTCTTGCAGCGCCAATCACCGGCCCGATGCCGATGTCCCAAACGACCCCTGTGCGGCCCCGTCTGTGCACCGGGCGGGGGGCGGCGGCGCGGCCACAGTGAACGCGCCGCGTTTTATCGCTGCGCCGTTTAGCGACAGGGCCGAGAATTCCAGGCGGCACCGCCGTTCTGACAAATGGCCAGGGCGGGCCAGAATCGCCGCCTGGCAGGGCACTTTGAGGGCGCTTTGAGGGCGGCAGTGCCTCTGGTGGTCTGACTAAGCCCTTGGAACGTGGCCAACAGGTTGTCACGGGATCAGGGTGCGGTTGTTCAAAGAGGAGGGGCGTGTCGATGTTGTGACGTAGCGTTTGGTGGTTGTAAGGCGGGATCGGTGGTATTGTTATGTGACTTTTGGTGATTGTTACGCTGCGCTGTTGTTACGCTGTGCAGTTGTTACGCTGTGCAGTTGTTACGCTGCGCAAATTGTTCCACTGCACAACTGCTCATGACCTTTTCCTATTGTATTAACTATTGCATACGATTAGATAAGGGTCTTGTGTTGCCCAATCTTACTACACTATATACTTTCCGGGTGCAATGCGACACCCGTGCTGCCGGACGCCTCCAAGAGGGAATCAATGGCCGCGATGTCGTCGGCCTGCGCGCCAGCGCTCTCGCTGTCGCTGTCGCTTTCAATATCGCTGTTCATTCCGTCCATCCCTGCACGCTCGGGGATTACCTCTTCGAGCACCGCATCATCGCTGACCCAGGAGTCCGGTGGTGCCAGCTCTCCACTCTCCTGTTCCAGCTGCATTTCCTCGGCCTCGGCGGCCTGGGCCTCGGCGGCTTTTTCCTCGGCGGCTTTTTCCTCGGCGGTGTGTTTGCGCTGCGCGTCCTCGCGGCGCTGCATCACGCCGTTTACTAACCGCTCAGAGTACGGCAGCATGAGCACGCAGAACAGCACGCAGTTCTTCGCCACTGCCATTACGTAGTCGTCGTTTAGTGCGTCCGGGACAATGTGCTCGGCGACCTGGTCCGGCAGTGCGTTCAGTCTCTCCCTCAGGATGATGATGCTGCGGCGCACGGGTTCCACGGCCTCGAGGTTGTGCAAGTCGGCCTCGTGTTTCACCAGGGCTAGCACGCGGCCGAAATCGTTCTCCTGCGCTTCGCTCGCAAACAGCTGCAACTCGTCCAGCATGATGAGCCGGTCCAGGAGCTTTGTGGCATCCGGGGGCTCCACGGCCCGCGTCTTGACCTGTCTGAACAGCTCCTTCAGCGAGCTCTCGTCGTTCATGTTTCCTTGCTGGTTGATGTGGTACTGGACGTACAGCGCCAGGCGCACGTCTTCCAAGGCAGGGAGTTGGAACAGCTCGAATAAGGGCTTGGATTTCTCGCATGTGGGGAACACAGTCTCGGATAGCTGGTCGGGGGACTGGGCGATGAACAGCTTGACACGTTCGTAGTCAGCAGCTTTCAGCTGGTTGAGCTTGAACAGGTCCACCCACATGTCAGAAATCTTGCTCGAGCGGAAGAGGGTTACAACTGCGAATAGACCCATTATGCTGAACACTAGCACGGGTGGGAGGAATACACTCACCTCAAACCAGAATATGAATGGGAGCGCGCAGTTGAACGCCAGGTAGCCAACGGTCATTACGCACACTTTACAGAGCTGTGCAAATTTGCGTAGACAGAACATGGTCTTGCCCACCGCAGTGCGTTCGCGAAAGGGGATATGCGCGTCGTGTGTGTTGCGATGGGCCCGCAGATCGTTTAGGAGTTGCTCAAGGGCAGCATCGACATCCTCAGCGGCAACTTCATCGGGGCTCCCACTCGCAAATGGCGAGTCCCCGCCGCGGTTATTGAATTGGTGGAATGCAACAAGTGTGTCGGTGTGGTTCTCAACTTTTTCAACGATACGCGGGTTGAGTCTAACGATGTTCCGCGCTCTATCCACACGGAAGTCGTCACCTAGAGACGATAATGGGATCGTGGTGCTGTCGTTTAGCACAAGTTCAGCCTCGTACCCGCAAAGGTACTCTCTGTCAATGTACATCTCGCGTTTATCATCTTCATCCCGGCCAATCGTCACTCTCGCATATTGACCGGCTACATTTGGTGAGGAATCAATGGAAATTGGGAGACCTTCCTCGGTTACAAAGCGTATCTCATCAGAGGCGTTGGCACCGTTATCCTCGCTGATAATTTCTGGAGGTGGGGAGGACTGAGTAACTGAACCGACTCTCGATTGCGCTAGACTTAGAACTGGACCGACCCTCGAAATTGTCCGGAGAATCGTACACGAGATTAGGTTGGTTCCAAAACTCCTCTTTGACTTTTGTATCTGGTTGTTCCACAACCTGAACATGCAATTGCGCACCATGATCAGCATCGATATAGTCCAAAACAGGGGCATCATGGCCAGCGAAATTCTTGTCGTGGACCAGCTGGCCCTTGTATACCAATTTAACTTCGTCTGGTGATATCGTTCCGGAGGCAGAGTAAACATCACAGACGAATTGTCGCACGGCCGCAACACTCGTGGTTTTGTCAATTATGACATGGTTCTGGAAAAGTTTCGTATTTGAAATTAGATCAATGGCGACCGGGTCTGTAAATCGAGAAATATCTTGCAGATGCTTAGCGAAAATCATAAGTGTAAAGACGTTCCCTTTACATGGCGCAAAATCTATACCGATAATATCTTTGAGCGAAGAGTCCATGTAGTAGTCCCTTGTTTCGTCATTCAGTTCAATCATCTTATCTTGACCCTTCAGTTTCATCCCCAGGAAACTCTGAAGTGTGTGTTCGTCCCCAAGAGCGCACAGGTTCTCCTCTTGCATGAAACCTTCCTCGTATTTCAAATGCTCTAGAGCAAACTTCTCCAGCTTGGAAATTTTTGAATTCAACGGGATGTTCTTCTCAATATGGTGAAGTAGTCTGTATTTCGACAGAGTGTTTACCTCATACTTGACAGCTGTCGTCTCAAAGTCCGAGATCGGATCGTAGTCCATATTCAAAGCACTGCCAGTCTTCTCTCCTACTAGTTCAAAACTAATAGGAATATACATGTGTGGTTCAAACACGTGTATATCACTAACGGCGCTATCCAAAGGGAGCACCTGGCTGTGGAACATCAAACAATAAGAAGACACGTCTTGCAAATCGAAACCATCGGTGTTATGTCTCAACGATAGTTGGTGGTGAACATACTGTAGGAGTCTAAGCACACTAGATTTAGGGTGAACCGAAACGATCAGGTTGGTATTTATGAGTTCGGAATTCGAACTATGGACCGTAAGCCTCAATGGTTTCTCAGCTAACAACTCCATTTGCCACGCTTATGATATTGTTTCGAAAGTAGTAGTAAATATTCTCCAGGTCTGAACAATGCGTCTTGCACCTCTACTCTACTCTCTAATGTGTATGTTTATATCGTGGTTCCTTTTCAAATGGTTCGTTTTACACAGAATACAGATGGCGCTTTATGATGATGTGTTCCCTTGGCACCTTGTGGCATAGTATGGACCCTCCACACGCCTTGGTAATCACTACTCCTCGTATCAAGTGACTAGAAAATAAGGGTATAAAATTATATTCCTTGTTCCAATGTTGTTGCCTTTGTTTAAAGGTCCTCTCATAGGTAAAATCAATCGAGATTCGTATATATTTGTATAGCATTTTTATGTACATGGGCTTGCGAATAGCCAGAATCTTAAAAGTAAAGGAATAGGTTAGTTAACTTGTAAAAATATGAATTTTTTTAGCATTTTTTTTTTCTTTTTTGTTTATTTCGAATGGAAGACATCACTTGGATGCTGCCCGACAATCCGGTAAATAAACGTATTATACGATTATTTGTCCGACTTTGGCACAATCTTGGACTCCAGGTCCTTTAGTTCTCCCTCCAATTTCTTGATCATCTCCTGGTTTTCTCTGGTCTTCTGTCTGGCCTGCTCGGCTCTCTTCTTTCTAGCCTTGGCCTCCTCGTCTCTTCTCTCTAGCTCCTTGATCCACAACTTCTCTCTCATCTTGGCCTTCTCTCTCATTAGCTCCTCCTGGGACTTGGCATCCTTTCTGTGGTTATCGTAGATGAACGAACCTGCAACCAGGGCAACTAATGTAGCAGCCTGGAAGCCGATACGCCAGCGGAAGAAGGTTTGAGCTTTTCGACTGTTTCCCAGTCTAATGTTCTGCGCTGCCATAACGACGGCACCAGTGGTTAGCAGACAGCCGATGGGGACCAAGGGCTGCTGCTTGCAGTGGTAGATGACTCTCTCACCGAACGTCATTTCGGAGACATCGTCCGCGACCGCGGGGCCCATATCAAAACTGGATGGTATGCTCGCCATATTTTCTGGAGGTTTGTATAATTATGTTTGTGTATCTGACAATCTAAATAGAACAACCCTTAATCAACCCAGAAACCCAGAAAATCCAATTAATCCTCCGTTATTGTATTATATATATATTTATCTATCTACCGGCTGCTCCACAAAAGATAATGTGTGCGGGGACTGTTGTTGTGCGGGCGGTCTGGGGGGGGATTGAGAAGGGTCAATAATTAAAGCGGCACCTCCTTACTTTTTGGCGGCAGGCCTCTGTAAGTTTCGTCTCGGCGCTGCTTCATTTGTTAGCGGGGGGGCCGCAGCAGTTTTTCTAGGGTTTGCTGCAAGCCCTCTTAGGGACTGACCCGGGTATAACAGCAGACTGATTCGAGGCGAAATGTTCTCAATTGAAAGGCACGTACAGAGGATAACGATTGAGCACATAGGTGTCGGAGGAGCGGCTGATATGGCTGCTGGGGTCTCACTTCCCCGTGGGTTGTTTCGGTTGTGTTGCGCGCTCTTCTACGGTTTAATGTAATGATTTCATATCTATATTTACATATCTCTTAAGGATGTACGTAATGCTCTTGTTAATTATGCAATAGAAAAATTCAGGGTACTCCGGAGATGTGCGTTTCATGTAACTGCAGCACTCCCGCTTCTTCCTCAATTTCTCTCGGGAGACGGGAAGGGTAGTTACTCCTGTGCGACTGTTTCTAGCACCCACTTACTGAGTTTGACAACGTCGTCGTCGAGGTACACAGTGTTGAGGAGGTCATTGTATTTCAACACAATCTCGAGGAATGCGCTTATCGATACTTCGTACAGTAGCGAAATGACATCTGTAGGCTTGTCCGCCTTGGCCGTCTCTTGGGTTTTGGTCGCGGCTTTCTTGAAGCCAGCCGGCTGCCACTCGCTGTACTTGCCTAGGATTGCTACTGACTTCTCTAAGTGCTTCAATACCTCACCAACGGATGCAACAACGCTGCCCCTGGGTGACTCGTCGATGGCTTTAGTTAGGAATCCCATTAAGGAGATAACGCTCTCCATGTGGCAAACAGCCAAAGGTACAAGTTTCTCGGCCTGTTTGTCCTTAGAGAGTGACCAGAGTTCTAGTAGAGAGAGTTGTTGTGTCTCTGGCTTGCGAGAGTTGGGAGCGAAGAAGAGAGAGGATATGTACCTCTTTGCTTTCTCAACGGTCGCCTTGATAACGATCACGAGCTTGGGTTCGTGTGTGACTATCATGTCATTGTATATTCTTGATGAGTCAACGTCACCTGGAGTGGCAAAGGGATTACCTTGAACATAGCTCTTTCTGGCATTGTGGTGTCCTCCGCCCAGCATGATGTCACCTTCCTGGAGTGGGAGTCTCTGCGCGCCTAGGGAATCATATAGATGCTCGTGCTGTGCACCTGAGGTGTAGTACAGCTCTGAATCCATAGTGGTAGCAGAGGCAGGTGTGTTTCCAAATAGGTATGCGTTGTCCTTCTCTGGATTCTGGTTGCCGTTATGTTTGTCATGTACCTTCTTATTTTTAGATAGTGTGTTTTCGAGAGTGGTCAAGTAGTTATTTACAGCCACGTTTGTATTCTCAATGACAAGTGTGCACTCTCTGAGAATTCCAGGCCACATGTTGGTACTTTTGTACTCTGTTGAGTAGATGGGAACTCTTAGCGATATGTCATTAGATGTAGATCTGTAGGACAACTCTTGGAAAGCAGTGAATTTGGTGAATGGTCTCTTAGACGCTAGACCGCTTAGTAAAGTTTCAATTGGTGTAGGAGAAAGAGAAGAAATTGGCTTACCCTTATGTAGACAGCCAATAGACATATGTGCGTTGAATGCGACATTGATGAGCTCAATCTGAAGAAATACAAAAAATCCTAGAATGAAAAATTGAACTGTATTTCCAAAGGAAAGAAACATGGGCCATCCTAACATGAGAAACATAAATGGTGAACTAATAAGGACGCTGATCGCCAAAATTGCACTCTTCGCCAGCGATTTAGGTAAACGTGCAACAATAAAATCCTGAGGAACCTGAACTTCGTTGTCAATAGAAAATACAAGTCTGTCCGCATCAAATACCAAATGTTGTAGAGTGTACGTTGCAGGGATCATTATCCAAGTGAATATCCTGTAATATTGGACATTTGATAGTGTCAGAGAACGAAGTAGAAAATTGTCACTAATTGAATTGGAGATGAAGATAGAGCTGACAGTGAAAGTAATTGAATAGGCAAGAGCCTTGGAAGAAAACAACTGTCCAAATATCTGAGTAACGGTACTCGAGTAGCGCAACGACTGGACGTGTAAGAAGTTTTTGCGTGTTATAATCAGTCCAATCGCGACCGCATATAGAGTCAGATACTTTGGGAAGAGAAGTAAGAAGCCTTGCATGAATGAAGAGTTCTTTTTGGATATAGCTGTAAGGAATATCGCTTGTAGGAGGATAGTATTTAGAAAAAATCTAACAACCATGTTATTGAAACGCGTCTTGCATATATCACTAAAGATAGTGTTGTAGCTATATTTAGAGCGTGATGATCTGCTTTTATCTGCCATCTTTCTATTAGTTATTGTAATCGTTTGCGGAGGGATGTATATTTCAATATTAAAGTCTTGAAATTTGGCTGAACTGTAATAATAAATGACCTTGAGATGAAATAACGGTATCAACCTGGCAGGAGACAGTCAGATTCTTAATTGTAGAAGGGGAACTTCTCTCGGATTCAAAGTGTTTAAAATATTAATATAATCCTTTCTAAACCATTTTTCCTATGGCAATAAGAAGTAAGATACATCATCGAGTCTTGTCAATAAGTTTCCCAGGGCACGTAACGCTAGACTTCATTATTTTTTTCACAATGCGGGTAACCGGCAACAAACAAATCCGATCCATCCCACTTTATTTAATTGCCACCGGTAATTCAGTATAACGGTTATTTTATGAAAATTTATATATGCAAAGCTTAAACAGTTTCTAGTATTGTTTTAGTAACACCAAATCTGTATTTGCATTCACCACTATTAGGAAGTATACCGCCCCAAATTACCTGGACTAGCGTACGCATCTCGATCAAAGATATTTCTAACAATGACAGACAGAAAGCCTGCATTTCTCCTGGATGAAGATATCCAGGCTAAACTAGATAAGAAACTTGGACCGGAGTACATCTCCAAGCGTACTGGTTTTGGCAAGAATATGGTGGCATACTTAGAAGGGTGGAGAGCTATCAATCTAGCCAATCAAATATTTGGATACAACGGCTGGTCAACAGAGGTCAAGGGTGTAACGATTGATTTTCTAGATGAGCGCCAAGGTAAATTCAACATTGGTTGCAGCGCTATTATACGTGTGACGCTTAACAACGGAGCCTATAGAGAAGATGTGGGATATGGTGTTGTAGAAAATGAGCGTAGAAAGGCAGCCGCTTTTGAAAGGGCCAAGAAAGCAGCGGTTACAGACGGTTTGAAGAGAGCCTTGAAAAGTTACGGAAATGCTTTGGGGAACTGTTTGTACGATAAGGACTTCTTATCGAAAATTGATAAAGTGAAATTCGATCCGCCTGATTTCGACGAAGGTAGTTTATTTAGGCCATCGGATGAGATAAATGAAATATCAAGGAATAATACGGTAGAAAATGATGTATCCAACGGAAATGCTCCAAATAAACGTCGTCAATTGAACCCAGTGCCAACTCCTCGTTCATCAGTAAATACTAACCCCCCTGTTCAACAGCCTAATATCGCTGCAGCTCAAAAACCAAAGATACCAACACCAGCAATCAGGACTGAAACGAAAATTGTACCTGCTTCAATTCCATCAGCTACCAGTAATGCACCACGAGCTCCTTCTAAACTTGATTTAGAGACAGAGGAATTGTTGGATGAATCATTTTCTATGAGTGATGATTTTCAAGATGAAGATCTCCTGAATATGCTCGGAAACATGCACAGGCCAACTGCTCAAGTTCCTCCTCCTATCGATTCTTCGAACGAAAATCCAGTTACATTTGTAACAGCGAGAGGTGCAACATCGCTTCAAAATAGGGATCAGATTTCCAAAGAGAATTTGTTTGACCCAAAATATAACGCCCAAAGTATCAAACATACAATAGATCAGAGTACATCAAAACATATTCCAGCCAATACGGCGAAAAATACCTCAGCACCTGGTTCAAGGGACTCAATGTACGCAAAATTCGCTGCAAAGGGTAAGCAGGCAGATGTTCTATCAACGACACCAAGTGCCGCTACTGCATCAAAGGTGGGTGAGAATTCTTCAATGGGAACTGGGAATGCCAAATCATCGCCACCACAACCTGTTGCTGCTGTTGCAGCGGGACCGAACAGATATGCCCCACCCTCAAAGGTGACACATCCAAATGTTCAATCAAATCCATTGCCGCCTCCCAACCTTGCAAGACGGGAAGTGGGGCGCCCAAAAGTCCCTCCACACAATTTGAAAAGGAATAATATGTAATCTGACCTTAATTATCAGATCAAAATTTTGCAAGTTATATTGAGTCGCATAAATGTAGCTCAATATCATCACTCTAAATAAATAATAATGTGTAAACTAGGTACAATATTTTTTTGTGAGTATATCGTTTAGAGTCATTCTTCACTTTTATTAGGGGGGTATAGAGTTGTGTATTTCCTTTGTAATTAGATTTTAAAACTTTTATTATAATTTTATTCAAAATTTTAGATTATCACTTTTTCCATTTTGTTTATTATTTTTTTTCTAATTTTATAAGTTATTCATTTTTTTAATTAATGATTTGGGTCAAAAAGAAAAATTTCCTTTTTAAAATAAACAAAAGTTGATTGTGAAAACCAACCAACCTTCTTAGTTAAGTAATTACAGCATTCAAATTCACTAGAACTACGTTCTTTATCCATTATTACATAATTAAGTTACAAAAGAAGAATACAGAATAATTTCTGTTAAATAAAAAAAAATTTAATTCAAGTTTTCTTTTCGGTCATTTCTTCAGCTGGCACATCGCTGTCATCTACGGCATCAACAGGGCCGATCCATTCCCAACATTTCATGATTTCACCATGTACTTCCATTAAACTCGATCGTATATTGGTATTGTTTGCCTGTAAACGTTTTGTTACTTGTTCCCATATTTTATTTCTTGTCTTTATATTAGAAATATCGGATAGTAAAATATCACGAAGTTGGACAGTACTTAGATAGGATGGCGTCTCGCTCTTGGCTTTCTTTAGGCGTAATAGAGTGTCTTCCGTGAGTTCTACAATCCTCGCTCTCTCATTAAAATATCTCCTCAGTCTATATCTGATGTAATTAACAAACAACGCAGATAAAACTATAACCCAGATTGGATATCTGTAGGTATAATATTTCTGACGTATTTCTTGCTCGAATCTACATCTGATTCCGATGTATTTCTTGGATGTAGATCGAATATATCTGTCTTCTTTAGTCCCGTTTGCTTGTTGAATATATCCCTCTGACCCTTGAACTTCATTGGTGGATAGGTCGATGTTGGGGTAGAATGGAATGTTAGATCCATCGTCGAGTAACTGTTTAAATTTGTTAGTAAATTTGTTTTTGAAAGATAAAAAAAAAATATTAATACTCACTTGCCTCATAATAATTTCAGGTTCAGATCCTAAGTCCTGAAGTACTTGTAACCAAATTTTTTCGTACTCTTCATCTTCAATCCACGGAGCCTTAGACTCAGAAAATATATTGTACAAATCTTCCTGAGATATCCCACTAGCAAGATTATCTTCAGAATTACCACAATCTATTTCGGCATTTTTAGTTCTTAGAAATTCTAATGATTTTTCTACAACCTCTTTGACTAGCTGGGCCCTTCTATCATCTTTGATGCAAGCATCACTCACCGGAACCAATCCAAATAACCCAAACTTTGATTTTTCAATTGTATATCCAGGCCTACATCTGAGCTTCATGTATGGGTAACAAATAGAATTTTCAGGACAAGGAATACACATTGGGGTATATTGAGTAAGAACCTCATCTACCTTTTTCAAAATTTCAATGTTAGGGTATATGTC
Source organism: Maudiozyma pseudohumilis (assembly GCA_030579215.1). NCBI lineage: Eukaryota > Fungi > Ascomycota > Saccharomycetes > Saccharomycetales > Saccharomycetaceae > Maudiozyma > Maudiozyma pseudohumilis. The sequence goes on from JAKTPZ010000267.1 coordinate 21,620, forward strand.
GTGCAATGCATGTCCGCGTTTTTCGAAACCACAATAGCCAACCAAGACTACCTGTTCCCTGTACCACAATGCCAACAATAGTCCTGCGATGACCATTAGGAAAGTTCCTGCCAATAGGATCGCCTTGAAAAATTGCTTAAAAACCGATAGACACATCCCTCCTGCTTTTGGCTTGACAACGTGAACCTTTGGCTCCGTATATGGTACATCTTCCGTATCTGGTATCTCAACTACAGGAACTATTTTGGCCTGTGTTATTGGTTCATCATGAATAATCGATGATGATTGTTTCTCATCTGACATAACCAAGTCGTTAATTTTAACTCCTTCATTACCGTCCAAATCCACTTCTTCTCTAGTCGATCCTTCACTATGTTCGTCATGGTCATTTCCGTCCAAATCAATGCTCCCAACACCTGAGTTACTGTCATCGTTAAAAGCTGAACCTTCCATTTCATTGTTTTGGTCGTTTTCAAAGTCAATATCTTGTAGTACTGGCTCATTCTCAGTATCTCTGTCTATCTTTTCCATATCTGATTGATTATTACCATCTTGCACTGCAGGGCTCAATTCATTTTGAATATCATTATTATTGTCTTCATCTAATTCAACTTCCTCTCTTTCATCATAATTTTCAGATTGTTCTGTGATCTGCATATTATCCAGATCATCAAATGCATTTGTATCATCTTGATCATTATTGGTTGATGGACTGGCAACCACTGGCTCTTTATTTGACGTGGATATCTCTGCAGTGGATTGGACTGGTAGAATATCACGGAGGTTACTTCTATGCTTACCATAGGCCATTGAAACAGAAACGGATGTTTGATCTGGAGATTTCTTATTCCTCTCTTCAAGTTGAACAGTATCTTCACTGATTTGGGGAGATGGTATTGGGGTCTCCCTTCTAGCTGGCTCTACTGGTTTTTGGCTACTAGTCCTCTCTACTAACTTTTCAAACTCGCTATCATCTGAGTCTGATATTTCAATGAGATTAGAGAAGGTGAGAGGAGGCCCACTGAGTTTAATACCAAGGGTATTACTAGCAAGAACTTTGCTATGAGAAACATCGGAATCTGATTCCGAGTTTTTCTCGCCCTTATTGGCATTTGACTTTACAGCATTTTGCAATTGTGCTGCAAACCCGGACGAAACCCTCATCTTACTCAAATCTGGGGTGAGGGTTTTGCTCTGGACAGAGAAATCGAAAGTTTTTGGTCCAACGTTTTCCTTCCTTGTCTTATCCATATCGATATCAGATTCGTCTTCGTCCGAAGACGACAAACCCAGCGATGATATACTAGGCTTATTCTTTGTTGGATAAACCTGCGTCTTGTTCTGCACCCTATTAAGTATTGGAGTCCCTGAATTACTTTTAGTGGTCTTCCTCTTCTTTGCCTGTGGCGTAGATGGTTCTTTATTAATAATATTACTCAGAGAATTCTCTGATGATGCATTCTCATTGTCTGAAGAGGAGGAGGAAGAAGAAGATGACATAGATATCTTCCTTGCGTTCGTAATTGAAGCTGAATTTGATTGTAGCTCAGATCCACTGCTACCTGAGGACATTTCATCCTCCGTCTCTACCTCATCTCTATGCCTCTTGTGTGATGGGGATGCTGTGCTCTCGGATGTAGCTCCTTCCACGGCACCAGAACTGCTTCTACTCCGCAACCTAGGCAACATTGGTACTATACTTTCCCTGTAGATTGAACGTAATTCTGCTTTCTTTGCTGACTGGGTAAAGTGTATATTATTTTCTGTGAGGATCCTTTTAAGATCGGCCACTTTTAAGTCTTTGTGGTCGAAACCTGGCTGGAGGTATTCCTCAGACATTCTGTATTTTTTTTTCTTCTTCTTTGATAAGACTGTATTATTTGTGCAGCTATTTCAAGAGAATTATGTCTGACCCAATCTTCAAAAACAATAGCGATATTGTGCTATCCTGTAAACATCAGTAGCCTATCACTACTTCCGAGCATTGGCCTGTTCATAACGAAGTCATCACTGATCAATGTTCGCTGTCGTTCGGCCCAAACAGTGTCTGTCCCGTTTTGGAACAAACAACAACAACGACAAAGGGACATTTAGGGCACAGAAAACCCTAATTGTGACGTTCAAAGTGACACAACACGTGACCTGGCTGAGAAGTTTTATTATTCGCCTCCCCGAGCGGACCTTCGCGATGCCCAAAGACGGTAATAATTATATAGGAGGGGCAAAGGGGGAAGTGATTTACTGATAATTTCCCTCAAGGGCGAGTGTGCTTCTAGTAGCAATTGGGGTTTCTTGTGTAGTCAATCTCATACGCATATATACTAAGAGGAAAAAAGTTAGAGGATTCAATACACACTTTTCAGTCCTAACCCCCCCTCAATTCGTTAATTTACATTTTCGGGTGTCTGAAATTAATTTCGCTGAGGAGCTATTAAATCACAGGAGTGCATTAGTTCTGTGTTTAGTTATCATCATCACAAATAGAATATATTTTTTCCATTCAATTAAGTTACTTAGATGAACGTTAATCAGGCTGTCAAGGATTTTTCTGATCTTTCGCTAGAAGCGGCGCCATCCCACGACGGTATGGAGGGAACCTCTGGTTTGGTTCTCACTGATACCACAAACGCACTCGAACCGCAGGTGTCCACAGGTAGTCAGACACCTGAGGATGATATTTCGGGTGCCAATGCTAATTTTTCTTATCACGAGAACCAACAGTTGTTTGATAGCGACTGCAAGCAAATGGCAATGGAGGAGCACCCTGCTGTTTTAGAACAGCCTCCTCATTACCCTAACATTGATCCTAACAGTGCCTCAACTGTTAGACCTGAGATGCTAAAGTCAAGAACCCTGTCGTTTAGTGCCCAGAACTCAGTCCCAGAACCACCAAGACCGATTTGGGAGAAGACATCCTCAGAGAATGGCACAACTGCGAAACCAACCAAGCACACCACACTGTACAAGATGGGCATGCTTGCTGAAGATGATAGTCAGCAGTTTTTGGAGGACCCATCCCCTGAGCTTGTAGATCTGTATTCAAAGGTTCAAGAGTGCAGAGACCTAAGAAAGAAATATCAGGTACTTTCTCTACAAAGAAATGATCAAAACCCGAAGAACAATGAGGATTACAAGGTATACCCAACCCCTCCTCAACCTTCTTATAATGCCGAAACCAAGACCGTTATCCCTGTTATCAACAAACCTGATACCGAGACTTTTGTGTTTGAGGACTGCGATATCCCTGGAGAGGACACTGAGTGGGAGTATGGTATCAATGACGACGATAGTTTCATCGTACACAGAACTGGTAAGGTCGATGAACGTATCGCACCAATCCCTTCTCTAAGGGACTACTACCTAGATCTTGATCGGATGATTTCAATTTCATCCGATGGTCCAGCTAAATCCTTTGCCTTCAGAAGGTTGCAATACCTAGAAGCCCGTTGGAATTTATACATTCTGCTTAACGAATATCAGGAGACTAGTGTGTCAAAACGTAATCCACACAGAGACTTCTACAATGTCAGAAAGGTGGACACTCACGTTCACCACTCTGCTTGCATGAACCAGAAGCATCTGCTGCGTTTCATTAAGTATAAGTTGAGACATTCCAAGGATGAGAAGGTTATCTTCAGAGATGGCTCAGTCTTGACTTTGGATGAAGTGTTCCGTTCTCTGAAGTTGACTGGTTACGATCTGTCCATCGATACTTTGGATATGCACGCTCACAAAGATACATTCCACAGATTTGATAAGTTTAACCTGAAGTATAATCCAATCGGAGAGTCGCGTCTGAGAGAAATCTTTCTAAAGACCAACAACTATATCAAAGGTAGCTACCTTGCAGAGATTACCAAGCAGGTCATGTTTGATTTGGAGAACTCAAAGTATCAAAATTGTGAATACAGAATATCTATTTACGGTAGATCCATAGACGAGTGGGACAAATTGGCAAGCTGGATCATTGATAATAAGGTCATCTCTCACAACGTTCGCTGGTTGATTCAGGTACCACGTCTATATGACATTTACAAGAAAACCAACATTGTTGAGAGTTTTTATGATATTTGTAAGAATTTGTTCCAGCCGCTATTTGAGGTCACCAAAAATCCACAATCTCATCCAAAGTTGCATATATTCCTCCAGAGGGTCATTGGATTTGATTCTGTGGACGATGAATCAAAGGTTGACCGTCGTTTCCACAGAAAGTACCCTAAGCCATCTCTGTGGGAATCTCCTCAGAACCCGCCATACTCGTACTATCTTTACTACATCTATTCCAATCTCGCATCTCTCAACCAATGGAGAGCCAAGAGAGGTTTCAATACACTCGTGCTGAGACCTCATTGTGGTGAGGCTGGTGATCCAGAACATTTGGTGTCCGCATATATGTTGGCTCAAGGTATTTCTCATGGTATTCTTCTGAGAAAAGTCCCATTTGTGCAGTATTTGTACTACTTGGATCAGGTCGGCATTGCAATGTCTCCATTATCTAATAACGCACTATTTCTGACGTACGATAAGAATCCATTCCCAAGATACTTCAGAAGGGGTTTGAACGTATCCCTTTCCACTGATGACCCACTGCAATTTTCATACACTAGGGAACCGCTAATTGAGGAATACTCTGTTGCCGCACAAATCTACAAATTATCTAACGTCGACATGTGTGAGCTTGCTAGAAACTCTGTCATCCAAAGTGGTTGGGAAGCCCAAATTAAGGAGCACTGGATCGGAGAGAATTTCGAGGAACCAGGTGTCGACGGTAATGATGTTTCCAAAACAAATGTCCCTGACATTAGAGTTAACTACAGATATGATACTCTAAACACAGAGTTGGAACTTGTCCATCATTTTGCCAACTTTAAATAGGGTCATATTTGTTAAATGAATTGAGTTCGAGTGCGTGCACACAGATCGAGAAAAGTCAATTGGTCCTATAAGGATTCCTTCATATAAGGTCTTCAGGATGACGGTAGGCGGCTATATATATATAGGATACTAGTATATTTTAATATACGTCTATTACTCAGAAAATATATCATGCATGTAGAAGCCTATTCAAAGTCCACGCAGCTGAATAGCATTTACCAATGCCCGCGATAAATCTGTCGTAGTACTTGGTTGGAACGTTTTGTCAAGCTTATATATCTTTCTAATGACATCAATATCACAATGACTTTGCAAATTCTCATCCTTAAATTCAAGTTCATCTCCATGGACTATCGAAGTATCCATATTTGATTCGTTATTTTCATTTATCTGAATCATGATGAGGCGTTCAGTATTGCTCTTTACTCCGAATCTTTTAAATGCTTCTCCGATATTAGAGGTGGGCGAAAGGGCTAAGAGGACTTCTGAATGAAGACTCTTTGTTCTTAATTTGTTGTATGTAGCCTCCATGAGAACACGATATAAAGCTGCCATCAGCTGCTCGACGGAGCATATAGTACTGGCATCAATGAATGCATAAGGTAGTTCGGCCACACGTGCCTGTATATCGGCAGCATTTTGAACACTCTCGTATAATCTGATGTCAACCTGGTAGTCTGGAAATTGTGGAAGGATCATTGTTCGATGCTGATGTGGAATTTTGTGACTTTTGTCCTGAAGCTTTTTAGGCTTACTTGGCTGAAAAAGTGCTAAAGCTTTTCCCAAATTCGCCTTGAACAAAAATATTTTACCGGAAACACCCTGAAGTATGACAGGGCTTGAGACAACAAGAAATATATTCAAGGGTTACTAACTTCGAGCAAACTACAACACGAGTTAACAGAACACACAGATACTAAGCACATTCACTGGTGACTCAAATAACAACTCCACGTCTATGATATATTAATACCAGATATTTTCACTTGTACATTAAAGGAATCAATGGAAGAACAAGCAAGGCCGCCAGACGATACCATAGGATTCAACACAGCCGACCTCATTGATAGGGTATTTCCTCATACGAAGGTCAACGATGAAACTGACTCGGAGGGGGATATCTCTACTAAAAATGATAGTTTATACCAACTTCTTGACGAACTATCAGGCACAAGAAAGTTAATGAGTAGTATTTTCGGACCAACGAAGGAGGTTAATCTTTCGAGTAAAGATAATGATTTAAAATCTAAAATCATCGAAATTGGAGAGGAGTGGTATCAAGAAGAACATCCAACCAATGACAAATTAACAAACCTAAGAACTCTTCAAGGAGACACACCAGTATACTTCACATGGTCGCATGATAATAAAATGTCATCTCGACCCTCGTCTCCCATCAAAAAGGCAACCAAGACAGAAAACGTAGCACAAACGATTGTACAACATACTTCTAAGAGACACCTAAATAATGCTGAATTACTAAAATCAGCATATGCTAGAATATCGGAAATTAGAAATTGCCCGTCCTCTTGGGATGGAATTATCAATGACAAGATTGCAACTACAGATGTTGCAACACCTACAAAACAAGACGAGATATCATCAGAGAGGTCTGATAGTAACTTAAAAACATCAAACTCAAATTTCAAAGTTAATCCACTTGCTACATTTGTTGCACAGGAATTACCAAAGGAAAGGAATTCCGATAGAAAGAAAGAAAAGAAATCGAGCCATTCTAAGAGCAAGCTTTGGTTCTGGGGGAGCAGTAAATCGAAGAAAAAACATTCTAAGGAAGCTGGAAACAAATCCAAACTGTCAGAAATTAATAATTCAACTAGCTCGTTCCAGGAAGAGTTAAAGTCGTCAGGTCAGGAACCCAACTCTATAATAGAGGATTCGAAAAGTAATACCGTTAATAATTTATTTGATGGTGACCCAGTAGTATCTGATTACAATATTTCCGACGACGACTTCTTGGAACCTCATACCAGTAATATGATGGAGTTGAAGCTTACCAACACATTTGATGACCAGTCAGATAGCATTTCAAATATAAATAGCAGGGATATCAGACAAATTACACATAATATGAGCCACAAGATTCCAGCAGAAGTGTCGCCTGAAAGTGAACCAAGTAGCACATCATCTGAGGGGGAGGATTCTGATGACAATTTCGGTAATTTTGAACAAGCAGTAGATATCGTATCTGCGCCTATCTCAATAGCCAAGCCACCAGAAACTAGGATCAACCAACCTACTACCACTTCTAATATTAATGACCAACTATCTTCCTCAACATTTACTAAGGAAGAACCACCTAAAATAAATAATATGAACATGTCAATGAATTCATTTATTCCGCTACAACCTTCCAAAAAATGAATTCCTTGTTAAAGTCCTTGTATAATATATAGACAAGAACTATGTTCAATTAGAGTAATATGAAATCCATTTGGGACCATCTTCTCACAAAAAGGTCACTATTCTCGGTTGTCGTCATGCATGAAAAATGTCGCTATTTATTTACCTATAATTATTTCGCGTTGTAGTAACAAATTCTTCTTCGGCTTTTTTTAGCACGGATTCTTCTCCAGTCTTAAACATTGCGTGGTAATCGAAACATACAAACATAACCCTTAGCATAGTAGGAGAATACATCTGTCTATCCAAGCATAAACCACTTTATCACAACTGCATACCTACAAATTCAACTCCCCCAAATTTGTTAGGCCAAACGATACCTTGACAGCTTACTGACTACACCAATATTTGTTTGATAATTTTTGCCTCATCTCAAAGTATATGACCCATCATTCACCTTCTAAATTACGCAACATCGACATATCACCCGCTCAAACATTTCTATAACAAAGAAATAGAAAACCACATATACATAAGGGTATTCTGTTTAACTAATAGGTCATTAATTTACTTGCTAGAATATCATGTGGAGGTTAGTTCTTACATATATCGCCGGATGGTATATATGCGCCATTTCATTATCGGTGTATAATAAATGGATGTTCGATCCTATTAATGGTATAGGCGTTGCATACCCCGTTTTATTAACAGCATCCCACCAAACAACTCTGTGGGTACTTTCAGCGTTATACATTGTTATTCATGAACGGTTGAACCCTGAGTCGAGACAGCATAGGAAATCGAGTATTATGCAGGACCATAATAACGATTGGAAATTTTACCTAAAATATATCATTCCGACTGCTGTTGCCACGGCAGGTGATATTGGGTTTAGTAATGCATCGTTTAAATTCGTTCCTCTTACAGTGTACACAATCATTAAATCATCGAGTATTGCCTTTGTGCTTCTGTTCAGCTGCATTTTTAAGCTAGAGAAGTTCCATTGGAAACTAGGAATGATCGTATGCGTTATGTTTGTTGGTGTTGTTATGATGGTTTACAAGCCAAGTAATGGAACAGAAGAAGACCACAATCAAGCTGCGATAATGTTCGGGAGTCTACTGGTGCTGGCCAGTGCCAGTCTGTCTGGACTAAGGTGGGTATATACACAGTTGATCCTCAAGAAGACACCGTCTTCTACAATAACCGTTACAGACGAGGAGACACAATCTAACCAGGTGTCCAATAATCAGAGTGAACAATCTGCTGATGTGATACAGAAGGCAAATGATAAGCCACATCCAATCTACACGATTTACCAGCTGGCCCCTATTATGGCAACTGCATTAATCTTAACATCACTAATTATAGAAAGACCATTACCAGGTATTTTCCACTCGAACCTGTTCAAGGTCAAATTTGAGCATGATAATACCACAAACTTCTTTTCGATCTCCAGAGGTATATTTCTCATGATTCTACCTGGCATGGATGTATTTGTGCTAACTTTCTGCGAATTCGGAATTCTGCAGTTGACAAAGGTTTTGACATTGTCAATCGCGGGTATAGTTAAAGAGGTTTTGACAATTCTTACAGGTATGGTCTTCCTTCATGAGAGAATTAGTGGCATTTACAACTGGCTCGGAATGTCGATTGTGCTACTTGATGTAGTATACTACAACCACTTCAGATACAAGCAGAAACAAGAGAAGGAATACATCCAACTTTCTGCATCTGACTCTTCAGAAAGCATAAATAAATTTACAGGAGCAAGCACAGTTGAACCATTCTCTGCTGCAACCGATTTTACAATGCAAGAGTACGAAATGGACGCTCTTTCCCTTACACTGTCACACAAATCCGCGGATGCTACAGATCTCCCAGTATCCCAAATACCCGATGTTGGACCTGCTGTGAAATGAAGTGACAGGTTGCAACATTCCCACATGCATTAATCAAAGAAGGTAACGAGGGAGAAGTCATATCGAGCCTCCAAACAGAATCAGACATCGAATCATGTCAAGATGAGCCTCGCCTACTCTTATGCTGTGACATCGTATCAAGTGACTGAAAGTTTTTTTCTTCCAGCTTGCGACATCCCGAAGTTGTTTTGGAAAAAAAATACAGGGCACGCAAGAAAAAATGGTGTCAATAGATCATGTAAGTAGAGATGATGACAAAGACGGTGCCTGTCTCGATGAGAAAGTCTTGCTTTTTCTCTTATATATAATACACGTAAAGAGATTAACACCTCGTTCGAAACAAGATTTCCAAAGCTGTTCATACCAAAATCGAAGAAAGAATAGCTGCAATCTGATTTTTTTTTTATTTTTACATGGAAAATTAGACGTCAAACCGCTTACATACATTTATACACTAGAAGCATTGACAATTCCCAAAAAAACTCTCCCTTTAAACATTCAATAGAAACAAGGGATATATATACACGACACAAACCCCATTTTGATGGAATACTAAGGAAATACAAAAGAGACTTTAAACCATGTCGAATACACCACACGAGAATAGCAATAGTCCCGGACTCCCACAAAAAAGCTTGATGACACATCACAATAGTGGGGTGCCTGCAAGACCATCTCTTTTCAGCACAGGTTTCAAGATCCCACCGCCAGAAGTGATACTTCGTTCCGCACCAACCCCACCTAATAACCACTCAAGCCCAATGTACAGTAATCAATCACAACAGGCGCTACCCAGAGTTGCCATGCATAATAGTAACAGCTTATACCCTAGGGAGAGTGCCATCCTAAGTTCTTTTCAAAAAAACGCAACACTTGGGGAGAATCCAAATAACATGATACCATACAAAAACGGAATTCCTATCACACCAGATAGTAATACCAACTCCCCCAATGATACACAACAGCTGGGCCATAACCCACGCGTGCGGGAACAGTCTCATCTGAACCAGTGTGTTACTGACTCTCCCATCACAGACAACTCAGCAGGAGAGGGCAACGGAGACGATGAAGGTGATTTTGTATGCCATTACTGCGACGCCCATTTTAGAATGAGGGGATACTTAACCCGTCATATCAAGAAGCATGCATTACGTAAGGCATACAACTGCCCCTTTTACAACGAAAATTTGCCAAAGGAAGATAGATGTCATAATAGCGGAGGATTCAGCAGAAGGGATACATACAAAACACACATGCGCTCTCACCATTTCACATACCCACCTGGTGTAAGACCTGCTGATAGAAGTAGATATGGTGGTGTATGCAGTTTTTGCAAAAAACAATTTCCAAACGCCAACATATGGATTAAGGACCACATCGAGAAGGGTCTATGTGAGTTTTTACCTAAGGAGTACTTGCAGAATGTCAAAGCTCACGAAAACCTGCCCAAGTCCAAGCCTCTGAATAAACTAAAAATGATAAAAACCTCAACTGGTAAATCTAGGTATATATCGACCCTGGATAGTGTTGTTGAGCCTAGTGTATTGCTGAACAAGGAGGCTCTTGAAGCGATGGCAATTGTCGCCAAGAATGCACAGAGAGAAGACGTCTTGTGCAAAGTTGGAGATGACAAGTTGATTCTGAGCTCAGACAATTTTGCTGGACACAGGAAACCAAAGAAGAAGTATAAACCCAGACAGCCCAAAACCCAAGCGGGTCTCGTTGCAAACATTCCTAAAATGCCCGAAAACACACAATTATCGGCAGCAACAGCTAACCCCAACCAAACAATCCACACATCATCTAGTAATTGTAACACTACCGGGGCATCGTCTCGCATTCCATTAAAAACCAATTCTGTCGGGTATGTGGAGAATCGCCAAACGGCCGTTGGCACACTTGACGATTTCCCTTCCCTTGAAATGGCCTCTAGCATGAGCCCCCAGCATACATCCCCTCAACACATCACAAGCCCTACTGCCCAAGCACAGTACACTACCCCAATAACATCCTTTAAGGCCCATCCAGAGGAAGATGATGGAGAAGATAAGGGGCAGTGGAGCATGCTTCCGCTCGACTCTGAACAACAATCTTTGTACGGTGATGAATATGGAGAAGCCCGGACAACTGATACCGATGACGGGATCGCCATTAACAAAACGTTAAACAAGCAGTTTGTACCGGAGAGCATCAATCGCACCCAAATTGAGGAGGTCAAGCAGTACCTCAAGTTCTACAACGACTTCTTTGGGGCTGACGTATAATTTGTCGAGGAGACAATCATAATTTAAAACTTTACATAGACGTGAAGAGCGAAAACACTACAACCTCACCTAATTAATCTTAATATTCATCATAGCATCTAGAACCACTCTCACGTAACTCTATTAGAAAAAAAATAATAGTAGTAATAAATATGTTTATTTTTAAATATAAATAATATATCAGTATATCAACATCTACAAAGCTGTATGCAGGAAAAAAAATATTACGTAAACTAATACGACTATCTAGGGGTGCACCTGCAACCTTAGCTAAGCGATGACCTCAATCACAATGAGGTTATATTGGTGTTCTATTTGTGTTGGGGAAATACTCTCCTCTACCTCATCCAATCCCTTAATAAGGAACGGATGTGAGGAGAACCCTCCGAGGAATAAGATAAAAGGTAAAAAGAAGGAAAAAGAAATATGCTAGGTAGTTGCACAGCACAGCTATTGCCTAATCTACCTTTATAGTTGTTCGCCTGGAATTCTCTTCTCCCAGATAATGTAAGCTGGACCAGTTGGCAAGGTGACCATACTGGTGAAGTCAGAGATTGGTACGGTGCCATCTGGCTTCTCGTATCTAAACTTGAAGTGTCTGATGAAGACAGCGAAGATGGTCAACAGCTGAGCGTAAGCGTAGTGCTCACCGATACATCTGTGTCTACCACCACCGAATGGCAGGTATGGAGAAGAGACACCCTTGGAGATAGAACCGAAACCGTAGTCGACCTCCTCACCGACGGAGTAAGAAGAAGCGGAGTCGTTGTCCCATCTGTGAATGTTCAAAGTGTGTGGCTCTGGGAAGTACTTCTCTTGCAAGTGGGTGTAACCTGGGGAAACCAGGACGTGGTTGCCCTTTGGAACGACGTACTGGGTGTTTGGAACCTGGATATCCTTGATAACCTTTCTGAACAGGGAGTGTAGTGGGTGGTGCAGTCTCAGGACCTCCTTGATGGTCTGGTTCAGCAGTGGCATCTCCTCTAGGGCATCGTAGGACAATTCTCTGTTGAAGTTGTCCAGGACCTTAACCTGCTCCTGGTACAGCTCCTCCTGGACATCTGGTCTCTCGGCCAAGTGCAGCAGGGTCCAAGCGGAAGTGGCAGCGGAAGTGTGCTGGCCACCCATCAATACACCAATCAGCAAGTTAGCGATCTCCTGATCGGTCATCTTGGTACCGTCCTTGTAAGTGGAGTGCTTCATCAGCTCGTCAATCAAGTCTCTGTCCTGGATATCATTGTTGGCACGTCTCTTCTTGATCAGGGACAGGTAGGCGCCAGAAATGGTCTTCTGGGCGTGGTCTCTTCTCTTGTTAGTGGCGGATGGGATGTTTGGGAAGACGAAGTTCATTGGAGTGAAACCTCTGTCCAGGTCGTTGTACAGGTATGCAAAGTCGGTGTCCAGCTTGTCTCTCATCTCCTTACCTAGCAGAGTTCTGGAGGCAGTGAAGATGGTCATCTCAGGCTGGGTAACCATGACGTTAATCTTTCCGGAGTTGTGCTCGTTCGCCTTGAAGTTTGGAGAGGTGGTCAGGTACTTGACGATTTCCTCGACGAACAGTGGGACGTAGGTCTTGAATGCCTCCTTGGTCAGGGCACCCTTGACGAACTTCTTCTGGTCCATCAGTCTGGAGTTTGGCACGTCGTAGATGACACCCTTGCCGAAGACAGGGGTGGTTAGGTGAGTGTAGGCAGCCTCGGCGGAGACCTCGGCCAGCTTAGCGTTGAAGATAAACTCGTGACCCTTTGGACCCAAGTAGACAGTCATCATCTTACCGAGCAGCAGAAACGTGAAAATGTCACCGTACTTCTTGTTACAGTCCTCGAAGAAGACGTATGGCTGAGTACCGTAAGGAATAGCAGAGCCAACCCATGGAATCCAGGAGAAAACGAGAGGAGTGCGGTCACGACGCAGGGAGTAGAGTAATTGCCAGCCGATGTGGTACACAAATGGCGCTAGAACAACGATAGAGACACGCTGAGCTAGAGGAAGAGCGTTGAAATACGCCAGCGCCAGGCCGGCATACGAGAACACCTGAGCTACGAGTGACGTAGACTGAGTCGAGTCGGACATTGAGGTGTGTGTGTGTGTGTGTAGTTGTGTATAGATGTGGTCTGTCTTGTAATAAAAATAAGCAGAATAGAAATCCAATTACAAAAGAGAATAAAACCGAGACAGACGCAAACTAATTAAATAAATCTCACAGGAACCTTTATATAAAAAGTCCCGAGAACAAGAATATATATACGCTCCATCGGAAACATCTTTCCTTGCCTAGCCCACGTCCTCCACGGACAAAGCAGGCATCGCCTCGTTACTTAGTTGCAAAACCTTGCAAAAGTTTGCACAAGTTGCAGAGATGCAATTGCAACAATTCATGGCGAGAGTCGTTCCGTATCGTATCGGCCGGAGGGGATCCCGCTGCTATGCCGGTGTACGACGCTCCTGCGTTGCGCGTTGCGCGCTGGCAGCGTGTGGAACGAGGCCAGGAAAGGTCCCGCAACTCTGGAGACCGTTCTTTGATCTTTGTTTCTTGTCGCTCGTTGCTGTTCTTTGTTCTGTGGTCGCCGGTCGCCATTCCTCGTTCCCGGTCCTCGTATAGACCGCTGCTGCGGCGATGGCCTGCGGACTGCGGCCTCGTATAGGGCAGCCGGGCATACCGGGCTGCTTCGACGCGCGGTCCTTTGCGTGCTTCGCGTTTTTGGGGCGATGCGGAACGAGTCTCGCTATACGAGGGTGTGTGGGTTTTGTACGCGGGTGTGTGGGTGTAGGGCAGTTGGGCAGCTGGTTTCACGGTGGTCACGTGCTACTGATGACGTGGCTCTGATCTGATTGGCTGAGGCGGTTGACAGGTATATAAGTATATCGGTGTGGCGTTTACACAGGGTTTCCGGGAACGAAGCTGGGAAGGGTGTTTCTCAGGGATTGCGATTTACAATCGGTGGCCCGAGCAGATGTTCCCTCTGGGATTGCCTTTTGGTCTTTTGCCCTTTTGCCCTTTTGGTCTTTTGCCCTTTTGCCCTCTTTGCATCTGGAGGGCGTAGAGACCCTCGTAGCTGGCAATCGTGGCAACCTTAGCGACCAAATTAGGCCTTGTTGGTGTCGTATCTTCTGGCAGCCTCCTTCCAGTTGATCACGTTCCAGATGGCCTTGAAGTAGTCAACCTTCTTGTTTTGGTACTGCAGGTAGTAGGCGTGCTCCCAGGCATCGATGGCCAGCAGAGGAATCTTCTTACCGGTGACGGTGTCCTGGTTCATGGTCTTGACAACCTCGATCTTGCCGCCGTTGTCCAGGTTCTTGACAACCCAGGCCCAGCCGGAACCCTGGACACCCGCCAAGGCAGCGTTGGTAGACGCAATCAGGCCGTCCACGGAGCCGTACTGCTCAGTGATAGCCTTGGAAAGCGCACTGGACGAGTCTAGCTGACCACCACCTTGGGACTCTGGTAGCAGCGACTTCCAGAACAGGCAGTGGTTGGTGTAACCACCACCGTGGAACTTCAGGTTCTGTTCGACTTGCAGGATCTCTCTGGCCAGGGATGCGGATGGCTCCTTGGCAAGCTGGGCAGAGAAGTCCTGTATTTGCTCAACAGCGGTGTTGAAACCATTGACATAGGTCTGGTGGTGCTTGGAGTAGTGCAATTCGTTGATCTGGCCGGAAATGTGAGGCTCAAGGGCGCCGAAGTCCCAGTCTAGCTCAGGAAGAGTGACCTTGGTGCGCACAGCAGTGCGGCTGGCCATCAGGCGGACGGCTGGAGTTCTTAGTAGTGTGGCAGATGATCTGGAGAGCATTTTGTGTTCGGTAGGTTTATATTTCTACCTGAAAAAAAAAAAAAAGGTTTGCAGGAAGGATCTTGAAAAATTAAGGGTACATCCTGCATTCATCTCTCTTTTCGGTCTTATATATATGCATAGCTATATAAGTATCGAGGGATACCTCCCTGTCTCCCCGTGCGGTAAATCTGTCGGAGTTAGACACCCGTTTTTTTGCAGCGCATTTTCAGCGCGTTTCATTCGCCCATTTGCGAGCGAGATTTGGACGGTCACATGGCAACGTCCCCAGTGGCATCGTGATGTTATGCAAGGGCAGACAGCATCCATCATCCAGCGCATACTTGGACACATCACTGTCCATACACTATTGGTGCCCTACGCAAAACTTCCAACTTCATCAATATCAATCTTTTTTTTTGTTTTATTTATGGTTTCTTTAAAGGTATGGTATAAAGGGAAAGAGATACATATATAGAACACAGAAAGTGAGATATATACAGGGTGCGGTTGTTTTTAATTTTGTCTTGTTTTGTAAAAAAATTGTCGGTATTTTCGTGCTTGTTTATGGAATGTAGATGCTCAAATTGTGCGTAGGTGCACTGCGTCGCCCTTTTACTCAGGGATGCGCGGTGACACTAGCGTCGAAGAATATCTTGGGCTCCAGTTTGTCGATCGGCGCACTCTTGGACTCGCCATCATATATAATCTCGGCCATGATCTTACCTGTGATCACAGAGTTATTGATACCCCAACAGGAATGACCCGAGGCGAGGTACAGCGAACCAACGTTTGTCTCTCCAATGAGCGGACCTGAACTGGTTGGGACGCTCAGCACTGGCAAGTAGCACGCCTGTTTCAGCGTTGTGCGACCGTGGGCAATACTCTGGGACAGTTTACCGGCGTACTTGAATAGCTCGTCACATTTGTTTTCGTCGATTGGCGAGTCCTTGGTGGGGTCCGGTAGATCCAACAGCGTGTCACCTTCACCACAGACGTATATCTCGTCGCGGCGAGCGTAGATCTCTGGCGAGAAGTACTCGGAGTCTGCAACCTTCAGTTCGGTGAACATTGCAAACGCCGATATCTTGCTCATGTCCTGTGGCATCACGGTGATGGAGTGTGCTCTGAGACCCGAGATTGGGCACTCGGCCAGCAATTTTGAGGTCCAAGGCCCCATTGCGACAATGACGTTGTCGATGTCGTAGGTCTCAAGCTCGCCGTCGTCCCCGATCTGCTCGGTTCTGTACGACAGGATCTCATTCGGACTCTTCTTGTTCTTGTCCTTGTTTGGCAGGAACGACAGGCCGACAACCTTGTTCGTGCTCTCGTCAACCTTCAAACCCGTGACCTTGGCATACAGCAAATCGACAGCTCCAGTCTCCATCGCCTTTTCTAGCATGAATTTGGTGAATTTTAGTGGGTGCATCTGCGCGGTGGACTTGATGTCACCGATGGCGGACCAGTCATCGACCAACTCGCGCTGGATCCAGTCGAGCTTCTCTGGAAGCGGGTTTCTGTTCTCAGTACCGTGCTCGTCATCAGTGTCGTCAAACGCATCGTTGTCCGTCGTGTTGTTTGTAGTTGTGGTAGAGGTCTCGCTGATCTTCAGCTTGTCCCTTATCGAGCTGAGCATGTCTGAGTTGTTGGTCTCGGCGCTTGTGAGCGAGTTTAGACTGGTGTTGGAGTTCCCACCGAGCATTTCATTCAGACTCTTTTTGGTCCCAGCGCTGATATCCCCATTTTTACCGCCAACACGCTGGAGATGCAGCTTCTTGGCGACAGCCTCGTCGCGAATGTCTGCCTCCAGGGATATCGTGTCTAGCACTCTGTAGTCCCAATTCTTGCCACCGTCGTACTTCTCGGCGAGTTCTCTGTGCATGTCGAAACTCAGTCCACCAAGCTGCGATGGGAAGGCCCAGTTAGCCAGCAGACCACCTGCTTTACCGGAGGCAGCACATGCTATCTCGTTACTTTCGTACACAGTAATGTGGTACTTGTCCTTGGAGAATTCAGGGTGCTGTGTGAGGTAGTATGCAGTGCAGCATCCGATGATACCAGCGCCAATAATGGCAATCTCAATCTTGGCTGACTGTTTGTCAGCGGAGGGGGTCGATGTTTCTGCCATGTTGTATTGTGCCACGCTATTTTCTTTTTTCCTGTCTGGGACGTTATATGTGTTGATATTTCTGGGGGGAACAAAATGTGCTTACAGTCTAGAGGATACCAAAAGAAAAAATGTACTGACGGTCTAGAAGATACAAAATATTGTACTGATCACAGGGATGAAGCTGTCGTGGTATTTGTGTCAAAAACTCAAAAAACTCAAAATGTTGGAAATGCGCCGCAGTACTATAAACAGTTTCACGGTTTGCTTGCGAGGGGTTGTCTCTGCGATATAGTCTCGTTGAGGGCACAGGGAGAGTAACTGGGTGTCTAAACAGCTGAAAAAAGAACGAAACAATAATCTAGCAGATAATACGCTCTAAAGTAAACCAACTCACTTGTCTCTGGTCGCTGTTGTTGCTTGTTCTTGGGCTTATCTCCCTGCATCCAGCGAGTATATTAGTAACAAACGCAGTGTGGCGGTCCTTGTATTCGCCCGTCTCCTCCTCTCTGGCCGCCCCTCCGCCGTCCTCACGGCGCGTCCCGTCGCGGCCCCCGCGGGTCCTCGTGCGGCGTCTTCTGTGCAACACAGGGCAGAAGCGGGTGGGAGTGGAGTGGTTTTCGCTTGTTTCAATTTTCGGCCCTCCTGTTGGCCTGTCAAGCCGCCCAGAGGCCGGAGGCCAGAGGCCGGAGGCCAGAGGCCAGAGGGATAGCAGAGTGGGATGGAAGGGGTTATTGGACTGGGCTGGGTTGTGTAGTGACATGATTCTGTGGTTTTTGATGGGAGTTAGGGAGAGGGTTGGTAGCAACTGGGGTTGCGGCGATACAGGTATATACATGTACATATTATATTCGGTGGAGTGCGGTGTTACAAGTGTGCTTTTTGTCTATATAATCTTGCTGCCAGTGTGGCACTCGCCGTGTTCTACCGGCTAATGCTTCTTCGACGAGCCGATTTTGAAATGCCTGCTCTCCAAACCTACGAATTGGGAGCAAGTGTGTCCTCTCCTGTTTCTACATTTGACACACACCCTTTATTTACCCACTCGTTTCCAAATCCATCGTTGTGGTATTTGCCATTCTTGCTCTCTCAACATTGCAAGCCTGGGCGGCAATCGTATACGAGCTTCTATGCAGGAAGTCACGGGATTTCGGAGCGCCCCAGGGTGTTTGACGTGCGTCTGGGGCTCTGAAATGGCCGCAGGGCCAATTGCAGACGTGTCCTGCGTGAAGAATTGCCGCGCATTCAAGTCACTGCGCACGGCGTGTTTAGGATCAGGGGAAGGGCGCGCACGGAGCGCTGGCCCGCTCCTTGCTCATATATAGTTTCCTTGATTTTGATTGGTGGGGCGAATGTACATTTTTCTTGACTGCGGAAATCCGTGCACCCAAACATCCGTACGTCTGTCCATGTAATTCAGTCGGTTCTTTGCCGAGTAAGATATTCGTTTTTCACACATTTGTCTCGCTCGACCGCGAGCCCCCCCCTCAGCTTAATTCCTGTTCTCACCCACACAGGGAGTGAGTTCATTCAGTTCAGCCAGGCCTGGAGAGTACAGCCGGGAGCCTGGACCTGGGGTAACAGGGTGGACGGGGAGGGACCTCTGCCTAAACATCGGTACTCTCCACCTGTGCGTTCCATTTACCGAGCCTAACGCTTAGGCTGCCCGCTTCCCTGACTAGGCTGGGGGACTCCGTCTAGACTGCACTCGGGGAGGTTGGCCCGCCTCGAGTTCCCTCTCTGCTCACCGCGCTGTGGCGTCCGTCCTTCCAGCCCGGCTTGGGGGTGCACCTCATTCTGTGGACTCTGCTAGAGGGTACACGGTGCAGAGACACTGTATTCGCAGTACTGAAAAAATTATGTTGAACCACTATTGCAGAGTCCATGGTAATTAACGAGGTTGGGTTATATTGTAACACACGTTGTATTATTTCTGTTTGTGTGCTGTTTTTTTCACTTTAATTCAGTCCAAGAAGTGTCAGATACCAATACAAAACATCACCAATTTAAAAATGGCTAAGTTCCTAAAAGCTGGTAAAGTTGGTACGTATTATTAATGCTAGAGATAGACAAATTTTTGTGGAAACTGATGGATAGGTGAAATATAACAAGGAGAGATGATATTATTCTGCAAGGTGGAGGCATGCAACTATGCGTTGTGGATGGCGGGGGAAAGATACACGTAGATGATGAATGGCAAGGCTTATGGCAACACAATTGGGGATAGTGCAGAGAGGGAAGAAATATACATGTTAGTAGTGAGGATTGCCAAGGTCTGATCTTCGAAACAATGAGCAAGAGTCGCTTGTTTAATATACGAATGAGCCACAAACGCAACAATGACCCGTGTTGGAACCGTTCGGTTACATTTGCACATATGTCCATTTTTTTTTACACGATATCCAGTCCCACACACAGAATATCAAATCATCCAGTTAATGACAAATTTATCCATCAATTACCGCTAAATTCCGCCCCAAGATTCTTTATACTAACAATTATTTTTTTGATTATTTTCCTGCGTATCTATTTCTGATGCTCATGATATATATTCATACCTATTTTTCCTACAGCTGTCGTTGTCCGTGGTCGTTACGCCGGTAAGAAGGTCGTTATCGTCAAGCCTCACGATGAGGGTTCCAAGTCTCACCCATACGGCCATGCCCTAGTCGCCGGTGTTGAGAGATACCCACTAAAGGTCACCAAGAAGCACGGTGCCAAGAAGGTTGCTAAGAGAACCAAGATCAAGCCTTTCATCAAGGCCATCAACTACAACCACCTTCTACCAACCAGATACACTCTGGATGTTGAGTCTTTCAAGTCCGTTGTCTCCACTGAGACTTTCGAGCAGCCAACTCAGCGTGAGGAGGCCAAGAAGGTCATCAAGAAGGCTTTCGAGGAAAGACACCAGGCCGGTAAGAACCAATGGTTTTTCTCTAAGTTGAACTTCTAATTTTAACTTTTTTGCATAATCATGTTAATGGTCTTTATCTGTCCTAATATTATATAGTATAACTATTATTTCTAATAAGTATAAATTAGTATCTTTTTACTGAGTTGTGAGCCCTCCCCCCCATCCTGCATTTTGTGTGGGAGGTCGAAGATTAGTCCGGACAAACATCATCTGTACGCTAGGTAAAAAAAATAAGGATAGTATCCAAGTGAGCAGATACCTTTATTTTGAAGAAAGGAAGGGCTCAACTGATAGAGTTTATCAACATCAACACATTTAACATCGGCCGTGAAAATAGCCAGTTGTAAATAACGCACAACTGTCCTGTATAATATGCTCAGGTGCAGGGTGTTACGCAGATGCCTGGCGTCAAGTGTGCAAGCTACCAATTTCATCAGGAAACCCCAATTTGACATAAGATATATTATTGAGAATCTACAAAACTATGAACATTCCATTAAATCAAGAGAACTTGTTTCTGAAAAGGAAATACTGGGAAAGTTAAGATTGCTACCGATACAGGTTGCTGAGCTAAAGGAGTTGAATAAAGACATCAATGACATTCAACGGAAAAGAAATGCCCTCGAGCTTGGCGTTAAAACTGACAAGAGTAAGTTAAAGGAGCTACTACCTGAAATCAAGTCCCTAAAGGAAAAGTTTCAAACGACAACTTCTGTTATAAATGAAATCACAGACAGGATTGAAGAAACAGCTTCTGCCTTACCTAATCTCTTGAACAATAAGTCACCATTGAATGGCGTTCCTGATGTTGTCCATTGGATAAATAAACCCTTGTCTGAACCGCAACCTGATGAATCGAGATCACACGTCGAAATAATGAAAAAGAAGAACATGATAGATTTACAGAGCGCCTCAAATACCACCGGAACATCCTCGTACTATCTCTTGAACGAAGGAGCACAACTCGAGTTGGCTTTAACAAATTACGCAATTGACACTGCGCGCAAGCATGGCTTTGAATTTGTCATCCCCCCTAGTTTGGCGAGACTCGGTGTTATTGATGCTTGTGGATTCAGACCTCGTGATATGAATGGGGAAAAGCAAATATATGCTATCGAAGGGCAGGACGTTGGCCTAGTGGCAACAGCTGAAATTACGTTAGCCGCTTTAGGATTCAACAATACTGTCACCTTAGGTGAAAATGGTGTAAAGAAGGTTGTTGGTCTAAGTAGATGTTATAGAGCAGAGGCAGGTGCGAGGGGGAAAGATACCAAGGGATTGTACCGTGTTCACGAGTTTAGTAAAGTTGAAATGTTCTGTTGGTCACGACCAGAGGTGAGTAATGATGTGCTTGAATCCTTGAAAGAGATCCAAATAGAACTTTTCACAAATCTCGGACTTTATGCGAAGGTCATCAACATGCCTTCCAACGACCTCGGTAACCCTGCTTATAACAAATATGACATTGAGGCCTGGATGCCAGGTAGGGGGTCATTTGGAGAAATAAGTAGTACGTCTAACTGTACTGACTTTCAAAGTAGGAGATTAAACTCCAAATATAAGGATGAGCATGGCAAACTTAGATTTGTCCACACAGTGAACGGTACAGCTATGGCTGTCCCAAGAGTCCTTTTAGCAATTGTTGAGAACTTCTACAACAAAGAGACCGGTAATATTGATATTCCGGAACCATTGGTAGCTTACATGGGTGGTAAAAAATACATCTAAATCTCTTGTAAATATATGTAAACAATATTTCGTTGTATATACTCAAACATCAGATAATAAATTATTTTGTTAATTTGAATATTCCCATTAGCATAAATTATAAGTACCCAAAATTGTTGTGGTAGTTGTGCTGTGTTATTGGGTACCCATTGTTGTTGGATATGTCGCCTGTCGGTTAATATCATAAGCGGCCAAAAAATAAAGGCTTTACCACCGAAGAGTGGCTTACACATTTTAGTGAGAAACATATTCAAGGTAACTATAAGGAGAGAGTCGAAGTGCCTTAAAAACGCGATCCAAAGGAGCACATAGTTACAACCATGTTAGTACTAGCTATTGGCGATGCATACATTCCAAGCCGAGCAGTCGTATGTTTAATTTTTTTTGTTGCCTGTTTACCACTCACCCCTATGAAGGTTTCTCATCTTGGACAAGTAACCATTTTACTAACACCCCGTCATACAATTTCACATATGACACATACAAATAGGACATTCCAGTTAAATTCAAGAAGTTGCTGAGCATACCAGATAAAGTATCTCATGTCGCTTTACTCGGCAACAGTACCGATTCCCCGGAATTCTTGAAGTTTCTGAATAATGTATCTTCTAACATAACAATGGTTCGTGGCGAGTTTGACAGTCCCACATTGAAGGTGGAGGTCACATCTCCGAACAGTGATGCGAAGGAGTTTGCAGATAAGAATATTCCATTGACTGCCATAATAAGAGAAGGTGAATTCAAAATAGGTTGCTGCAGTGGCTCAACTATAGTACCCAAAAGCGATCCATTGAGTCTATTATCTTTAGCTAGACAGTTGGATGTGGATATTATGCTTTGGGGAGGAACCCACAATGTCGAAGCATACACCCTGGAAGAGAAGTTCTTTGTCAACCCAGGCAGTTGCTCTGGTGCTTTTAGTACTGACTGGCCGATAATGGGAGAGACAACCCGTAATACAACAGATAATGTGAATAATACAGTTGCCGGAGAAGGTACCACAATAAGCAATGTCTCGAGTGAAGCCGATACAAATAAAAACGAATCAAACAGTAGCACCGAAAAAGCGGAGGAGAAACAACAAGATTCTAGCTCAACTTCCGGAGATAATACAAAAGCGGAGATTAAAACAGAAACTGAGAAGGTAGATAGCAACAAGGATGTTGAACCCTTCAATGAGGCGGATGTTGATATCTCAGAACTCGAAATAAGTGGTTCAAATGTACCCAGCTTTTGTTTACTGGACATACAAGGCTCTACTTGTATTCTATACATATACATGTTCATCGATGGGGAGGTTAAAGTTGATAAAGTCACGTATACCAAACCATCTGAAGATGATTAGATCCTTCTACATCCATACCATAATGCCCTTTATTCGTAGCCCTAATTATAGAATTTGTAATGTTCGTGTGTGGTGATATTCTTTGTTAGCCCCAGTAGAATTTTTTATTTTTTTTCTGCTTCTCAATTGGCAAGTATAAAAGGACGACAAATATTCAATGTTATATGAGAAGACACGTCCTTTTACCAAATGTTTTTTTTTACTTTCATTATAAAGAAACCAGGAAGTTCTTTCCTTATTTTTTATGATGATCGTGAGTGCATTTGGCTCGAGATGCCGGTTTCCGGTGTTGATGTGGATAAACTCAAGCTACCTAATTTTTACTTTTGGCTGATTTATTAATAAAGAAAGAACTTTATATTCCCTCCTCCTCTTTGTATTCTCTTGTTAGTCGATTGTTAATATCACTGTATGGTATCATCTTGTATGATAATATTTGCGACTGCTAATCGTTTATTAATTATACACGTCTACTATATATATGTGTGTGGATGTCCCATGATGCAAAAGAGTGGCGCCAGAGCGACTGTGCAGATAGTGAAAGATGAGGTGTTACCTCCTTAGACCGTGATGTTGTCTAGTCCCTCCTTTATAATATCCTCCAGAAGGTCACTGGTCAAATCGTCTTCCTCCTTCTCATCGTTTGGCCCGTGTGCATAGTTTGCAATTCTTAGTTCATCGAGATCCAGAACCTTCTTCATAGAGTATGCATCTTCCCCGTCCTGGTAGTAGCTCTTTTCGATGCTCAGTACCTCGAACTTCAGTGTATCTCTGTAAAGATGTAGGGCTGCTCTGTTGGATTGTCTCACGTGAAGAGAAACGTATGTGGCCTTGTTGACCTCTCTCAACGCGAATAGAGCCTGTCTCATCAGTTTCTCGGCCAGACCCATTCTTCTGAATGTTCTCATGACACTCAGGGAGGTGATGTGTCCATTGGCCGGCTCGTTCGCCTGCTCTGGGTCGTCGTTCATCTTTGCCAGAACGTAACCGATCAACTTCTCACCTGGTCTGACGTAAGTTGGGTCCAGCTTGATGGTGTTGCCCTTGTCATCGGAAAGAGAAAGCGTCTCTTTGTCATCCTCGGAGGTGGACAATTCGGTCTCACCAACATCGATATCCGTAGTTGTGGCGACAAAGGACAACTCTGGCCACGATAGGATGTGGTACATGTAGTATTTCATCATGTAGTTCTCGGGCAGGTTGTGCAGGTTTGCATTCTGCATACAGATAATGTCATCAATGGTGGCTCTTCTAATAGTGATTGGCATATTTGAACGGTGACGATGCAATTGGCGGGTTCTTGAATGTGCAACCCTTTACTTTGCAGACACAGTGCACACCTCAAGAGACTGTAGTGCTGTGCAGATGTATGGGCACTTTTTTTCAGTTAGGCAGTTCGTCCTCGGATATTTTTTTTCGCTGTACTGTGTGGCCGCAACTTGGAGATGAATTTTCAGGCAATGGGTGGCACAGAAATGGGCGTAGCCCAGGGGTGAGCACATGTGTGCACATCCCAACAGGCAGGGTAGGTTGTTAAGCAATACGATGGCAAATTGTAGTTGATGTATCATATAAATGTTTTATAGGATATTTGTGTTGGGTATTTCGCGGTTTGTGTTCGGGAGAATCTGCCTCACTTATATTTCCCAGATCAAGTGTTAATTTGGGCCAGAAAAATCTGGGGTGGGGTAACAAAATACAGTTGCCGCCGAGCTACAACAAGGAGAAGTTCAATAGTACATAGAACCTTCAAACAGGAGAGAGAGAGAGAGAGAGAGAGAGAAAGAGAGAGAGAAAGAGAGAACCACAGTAATTTCAAGATGGTGTCCAGACGACGCAGTGCAACAGATATCATAAAAATGTCTCAAAAACAAACTGCACACCGCAAGAGCTGCCAGTCACCTGTTCAACCACTGTCCAAGAGTGTTAAGTGCAGCCCATCCAAAAAGAGAAAGACCATTAAACATAAATTACTACTCCCCAACAACATATTTGCTGAAGAGAATGTACCTTCGTCTTCGCACATCGTGCCAGACTCAGATGTTCAGTTATTGGGGAACGAAAATTGCTACACATCAATCGCTACCCACAAATCAGTACATCGCACATCAGACACCACACACATATCTACACATCGCACAACAGACCAACACAGTGAAACTGTACAGTTAAAACAAATCCACAAATCCACCGAGAAATCCCTTCAACTTGAGGATTTCGATCAGCCTCCTGACTCAACTTCAACTCCTCTGCCAAGTTCAGCCACAGCGCCCCCTTCAACCCTTACAACAGCAAACACACCTCCCCGAGTACAACAAGAACCCTGACAACCTGCTCCAAAAACATACAACCACCACCCAACATACCAACCCTAAACTCTTAAACTGCTGCATCAAAAATTAAAAAAAAAACATGCATCAACAAGTTCCCAAAGGACCTTCCGGCCCCTGCCCTATGTCCTTAGGCCCTCTGCCTTACCTAACCCTCCTTTTGGCCCTCTTTCCCGCCCGCCTTCTCTGTGTGTGTCTCATTGTCTCCCTGTGTCTCTGTGGCCGCTTGGAGCTCTGGATGCCTTGCCCCTCCTGCCCGCAGAAATATCCGCACAACACTGAATGCACGGCGGGGGACAGCCCAGCACGGAACAGCGCGCCCGACGGTGCACAGAGCAACAGCGAGAGGAGCGAGGAGCGAGGTGCAAAGGGCGCAGGGCGCGGAGGAGTTTTGCCACCTAGTTGGTCCGGCAGGGACTCGTCCTAGTGCCTCTCGTCCAGCTCGTCCAGCTCGTCCCGCGGGGCCCTCACGGCCTCACGGCCTCACGGCCTCGTCCCTCTCTGCAAGCAGGGTGTGTACTTCAAACGGGCCTTTTGGTTGTTATATAACCGGTGGCGTTTCGTCTTCTCTACTGCACAGGAGAGTATCACTTCACCACATAAGCAGAGTGACAGATGCTGGTTGAGGTGGAAGCGCAGATTACATAGGAAAAAAAAAGGGACACATATTTGGACATACAAACACACAAAACACATTAGTCGCAAAGTTGCACTATCACATATACACAACTGCCAGGAAACCGAGTTCTACTATGACCATATTAGTCACTAATCAGCAAGGTGGCAAACACAAAGGAAAGAAGCAGGAAGCACGGGAAAGGAGCAGTGGTCACACTATTTCGTTTACCGATAATATACATACCCCAGGTGAGAGTGGCAAGGATACCGGAGCTATTTGCTACCAGGTAGCGACCCCCAAGTCGCCCCACGATCTCCTCACTTTAGGAGACGCGGATCAGGAGGTGTTTGAGCTGGAGGACAACGATGAGTCGCTAGAGTTCGATGTGGCAAAGAGCGAGATACTCGATATCGTAAACTTGAATGCGCTAATCGCAGGAAAGGAAGTTGTCAGGATTGAGAATGAGATAGAGAGGGTGGATGCGCAGATGGCCCTGTTAAAGTTTATGCACAGTGATAAACAGCTTTTGGAGAAGGTGGACAAACACACTGAGGAGATGAAGGAGGTGAACCGCAGAGTGCTGGAAGCGCAGACACTGCAGAATACGTGGCACCGCAGAATATCATTCGGTCCAACGACACATGACGGTGTTAACAACGAGTACACGGGGTTTGCCGGTATCGGTGGCACTATACATATACCGAAGCATCATTACCAGACGAGAAGCAAGAGCCACGGCAACCTGTTGGATGCACCTCTATTCCACCCAGAAGATGACTCTATTTTGAACGAGCGGTCTTCTAAAAAGCAAAAAGTGCAAGGTAAGGCTCCACTGAGTATGGCTACCTCGAAATCTACAGGATTTGAGATACAAAAATTCCAACCAAACCAGATGAATACCCACCATAGGAGGGTGTACTCATCTTCATGCCTATCAAACAACAGTGGGGTAGTAGGACATACAGAGACGAATCAACCAATATTCCGGCGTTACGATGGAGTCCTCGTCATTATAACATGCAGCTTTTGCAACAGAGATAACTTCACGTCTGCGCAGGGTATAGTAAATCATACACGCCTGAAGCACCACAAAACGTACTCGAGTCAACCTCTTGCGATTCTCTTTAACCAGGAAATGTTACCTGATGACAAACAGGACTCAGAAGTGCTCAAGAAATTCAAGGACCTAGACCTCGATCCAAAGAAGGAGTATTTACCGTACAACGTTGCTATCCCTACTATGAGTGCTGCACCCAAGATGCGCTCGGCGAGCGAAGCTAAGCTTAGCGATCATTTGAGTATAGATGGATCACACGGTGGGAAGAACGTACAGCACATACCGGACAGGAGTATCACGTACCTCGAAAAACTTTATAAAGAGGATGACCTGGGTGATCTGGTAAATATGGTAAGGGACTCGGAAAAGGACCTGCAAGTCATTATGAACCAGCCCAGCGATGTATCAGATGAGGAAGATGAAGAGGTTGCAGAGATCGATGACGATATGAACAAGGACGAGGATTATGTTAGTGAAGGGCGTGCAGACAATAACAGCGAAGGTTCTTCAGAGAGCGAATTTGACGAGGACAACGACAAAGAAGAAGATGGTGAGATGTTTTCCGCTAATTCTTCGCCGCTTTCATCAGTGAACCACTCAGATACAGAGGACAACACGCTCGAATCGAACTCCTCTTCCACAACAGTACCAATCGCCAAACGTGTGAGGGACGCTGAATCAACCACCACTACCAATGAACCAGTTCAAACACGTCGCCAGCTGAGACAAAGACAATCACCCCGTGTGGACAACGCATTAGACGTTCCACCAACCCCACCAATAACACGGAGGTTGAGGAATTCGGACGCCACTCAGGATGCACAAGTTCCTACAGAAGTTGATGGATCTACGGATGCCGAAAGTGAGGGCAGGAGATCCAGACACTACAATCTCCGGTTAAAGTCCCAGCTGCGCGGGAGCTCCAAACATCATTAACATGCATATTCTAATCATTTGCATCGCCGAAAACGGCCGATTGCAATCCACGACCCCTATCTTTTCGTACATACATCAATATTAATGGACATTTTAAACTATTTAGCTACACACAAACCCAAACTTCCAAACAAAGACCTGAAAGAAAACCCCTCAGCGATGTTCCTGTTTAGAAAGATGGCACAGTTAGTCGGCTCAACAATTAAAGGATGTGTTGTGCGCGATGAGCATTGTTGAGGTAAGCCCGGGTTGAGAGTCCTGCACGAGTCTCGTGAGAAAAAACAACGATAAACCAAATAAGAAATTTGCGTTTGAGATCTGCATTCGGCAGGCAAAAATACATATATAAGGGTGTATACAGTTAATACAACAAAGAAACAGGTGTTCCAGCTCTCTAGATAATGATCTAGTTGTGAGAGTGTGACGTACTAATAAATTACCACTCGTTTTCCCCACCTCTCCCAAGGAAATGAGATTACTTTTAAAGATACAAGTCAGAAGACTTACCACACAATGGTACTATGCATCGGACATTGCGCGAATGAGACCATATGAACCAGATTACAAACCGCCGTCCACTCCACAAGTGTTTCAAAAACTCTCTGAGGAGGATTCGAGGCAGTTGGAGAAACAGTACATTGCTCTTCTCGAGAAGAGTCATGCACCTACATCTAAACCCCACGACAGCCTCTCCCCTACCGTGCAAGTTGGAGAAGATGATTTGTATACTGTGGACATTCGCAATTTCACGATCTCCCCGACGTACTGGAGTGGTCCCACGTATGAAGTGCGTCGTGGTCTCTGGTTCAATTCGAACGGCACGCCTCTGGAGTCACACCTGTGTGCGGAGCTCGAGGATATAAGTCATACCAAGAACGAAGTGCAGAAGTTGAAGGGCGAGTATCCTGAGGGAAAGTATGCTCTTTTCACGGAAGAGAACAAGGATACTGGGTTTGTGCTCAAGAACCTGGATGGCGGGAAGTTGTTTTTGAATTATTTGAAGTCCGGCTTGGGTTCCATCATGCCGATAAACGGTGTTGCCGTGTATAAAGGTGAGAAGAAGCCAATGGATCTGAATGAAATGGACAAGTTGTTTGTAAGTTCGTTAAAGAAGGACATGGAGTCTGTGGCGGCAGGTACAGGTACAATACGCAATGACGAGCTGGGGTCAGTGCCAAACACCTCTTTCCCCGCAGCCTCTTCCCCCGCAGCCTCTTCCCCCGCAGCCTCTTCCCCCGCAGCCTCTTCCCCCGTAGCTTCTTCCCTCGTGTCCAATTTGACTAACTGGGACCTATTTGAAAACATTCCATCGATATTCAGCACAACAGGTAGTGACGCCAGTGGTGCCTCCCATGAATCCAACGCCACCGCCGCCCGCAGTAGAGACCCCGCCGAGGACGATTACATGGAGCAAGTCCAAGTGCACGACGACCCATTGAATGGCCACCGTAAGATCAAGGATCTGGTGTTGTGTGTCCACGGCATTGGCCAGACCCTGGGCAAGAAATACGAGTATGTCAATTTTGCGCACACTGTGAACCTGCTCCGCACGAACATCAAGAACCTGTACTCCGAGTCTGCGCAGCTTCAGGACCTGAACAAAGCCCAAGGGCGTGCTGATTGGGAGATGAACTCAGGGATCCAAGTGCTACCCATCACATGGCGCCACTCCATCAAGTTCAAAACGGACCCGCAGAGCGCTAACGCCGCTGATGCGAACGAGTCCATTGACAACCCGGAGCTGCCGTCCCTCAACGACATAACCGTGTCTGGGATCCTGCCGCTCCGCAAGCTCATGGGCGATGTCGCGCTGGACGTGTTGCTCTACGGCGAGATATACTACAAGAAGATAATTCTGGAGACGGTGACCAAAGAGCTTAACGAGACGTACAAGCTCTTCTTGCGCAACCACCCTGACTTCCTAGAGTCCGGCGGGCGCGTGCACCTCATCGGCCACTCCCTCGGCAGTCTCATCCTCTTCGACCTGCTGTCGCAGCACCGCCACTACAAGTTGCAGTTCCCGGTCTCCCACTTCTTCTCGATCGGCTCCCCCGTCGGGCTCATCAAGCTCGTTGAGCGCACGCGCATCGGGTCCCGGCAGGGCCCGCGCCACCGCAGTTCACTCCGCATCAACAAGCCTCACTGCGACGAGCTGTACAACGTCTACCACACGTGCGACCCGGTCGCGTACCGCATGGAGCCGCTTGTGGACAGCGAGATGGCGCAGTTCGAGCAGGCGTACCTGCCACACTGGAGCGAGCTGGACGGCTTCGCGTCCAAGATGATCGAGATGAGCGGCAGTCTGTGGGGCAATGCCACTGAGAGCAACAGCCACAGTCACAGCGTCAATGCCGCGTACAAGTCGAGCAGCGGGAACGTGCACCCTGTGCAGAGTGCGGACTCGACGACGCAGCTGCAGGTCACGGGCGAGCTCAAGGCGAAACTCACTGCGCTCAACCACAACGGCAGGGTTGACTACTCGCTGCGCCCCAATATCCTGGACGTAGACGTCATTGCGGCGTTGAAGTCGCATGTGTCGTACTTCGAAGAG
Source organism: Maudiozyma pseudohumilis (assembly GCA_030579215.1). Classification (NCBI taxonomy): domain Eukaryota; kingdom Fungi; phylum Ascomycota; class Saccharomycetes; order Saccharomycetales; family Saccharomycetaceae; genus Maudiozyma; species Maudiozyma pseudohumilis. The sequence goes on from JAKTPZ010000267.1 coordinate 52,399, forward strand.
ACGGATATTGCCGGGTTTGTCATGCTGGAGCTGCTGAAACCGCATCTGCACGCGCAGGAGATCAGCGTCAACAGGGGGAGCCACACCCATATATTATAGTATGTAGTGTATGTATTTGGTTAATTTGTGATAACAAAGCGAAGTTAACACGATTGATTAATATTGCGGGGATCACCCCCCTCAATTAACAAACTATATTACTATCGCGAGAACATCACCCCCCTCAATTAACAAACTATATTACTATCGCAGGATCACCCCCTCAATTAACATTATCGTCATTCTCCTCGATCAACTCGGCGATCAGCCCCTCTACATTCACCTCATCCTGCCCAGCGGGCGCACCCGTGCCCTTCCCCACGCCAGCACCGACCCTCGCCTTGTCAGCACCGCCACCCCTCGTCAAGGCCACCCCGGCCACCCCGACCGTCAACAACGTCGCTATCGCCAACTGATGCGACTGCACTGTCCTTCCGAATATCCTGTATGCACCGGCCATCTTTTTCCTGTATTGATTGTGTTGGAGACTTCAGCACTGTGTAGGGGGTGGAGGGGTGAGGGGCTCTATTCACAGTACGCACAGGCGCGCGCAGATATACCCCGCCCGCGCACGATTAGGGGTGCGCGAGCCCCCCTGTGATTGGTCCGCGCCGCGCCGCGCCGCACCAAGAGGTAAATGTGCAAATATGCAATTGTGCATTTGTGCAAATATGCAAATATGCAATTGTGCAATATGTATCTTATATAAGGCAGAGCCGCCGAGGCCGAGGCCAAGGCCTAGAACCGGCCGAAGGGCAGGAACCGTGTCAGTTTCTTCCGTGTAGTGGTACTGGAATCTGTATCGCCGTGCCCCTCCGTGGAACCAGAAGGGTGAGAACTTCCAGGGTGAGAACTCCCCGTGGAACGACGTCTGGCCGCAACACCCGCGGCGTGCGCACCCGCGGAACCGCGCCGGCTCCCGGTACTCCGCGTCTTGCGCAGCGACCCGCTCGTCGTGTCCTTCCTCCTTGTCTCCTTCGCAAACGACACCCCGACACCCCCTTGCAGCGCACTGTCCATCTCCACACATGCCGCCGTAGAACTGTGCACTATCGCACTGAGCACAGCAATCTTCTCTTGTGCGTGCATGTTCTCGTGGTGCAGTGGCATGCTCTCTTGTGCCTGCCTGCTCTCTTGTGCCTGCTCGAGCGCGCGCACCCCGCCCAATTTGCCGCGGAGCTCCCGCCGCGCACGCTGCACGATCTCCAACAACCCATTGAACGCAGGGGCCACAGCCACCTCCACCTCCGCGGCACCACTGTCACCACACACGGCGGACACAGCGCCCTGCCCAGCGCCCTGCCCAGCGCCCTGCCCAGCGCCCTGCCCAGCCCTCTGTGCAAACGAATCCCGCAGCCGTGCCTCCACGGACCAGCAGCGCGGCGCTGACACCACGCACACGGGCACGCAGTAGCGCGCCGCGACGAGGTCCACGAGCGTGCCGCCGTGCCACTGCACAAGGGCCTGGGCCCTCGCAGTGCCCATCACCAGAAGGTCTGGTCTGTGCACATTGATGGCACGTGCAATAACCTCGGCGGGCCGCCCCACCATCACCTCGACAGTAGACCGCACCGCCATTGGCCCGGGGAGTGCCAGGGCCAGGTACTCCTGGAGTCGGGAGGCGGCCGCAATGACCTCGGAGCGCGTGTACCCAGAGACCCATGCAGGGTCGTGTTCGGTGGTGTGGTGTTTGCCCGAGGCTTTGCTGTGCGAGGCTTTGCTGTGCGAGGCTTTGCCCCCTGAGGCTTTCCCTTTCCCTTGCAGGCACCGCGGCAGTGATGTCACCACGACGAGCCGGTCGCCCGGGTGTGAAAGCTCGGCGGCTAGCCAGTCGAGGGCGGGCCAGGTGTGTGGCCGGCCGTCGATGTAGCACAGCAGAGTGCGGCGCCTAGAGATAATAGGGGGTGGGTGAGTGTTCTGCTCTATATCATGGGGGCGGCCCCTCTCCCCTATTGCATGGGGGCGGCCCCTCCCTCCTATATCATGCGTGCGACTGGTCTGCACCGCGGCGTGTCTGTTGTGCAGACCAGCCTCGGGTCTTGAAGGGTAGTCCCTGCGCACTACGGTGCCATCTGTGGTTATACCGAGGCTGTCCCCGCGCACTACAGTACCGTCTGTGGTTACACCGAGGCTGTCCCTGCGGCCGTGCGCGTTTCTCACGGCGTTGGAGAGCTCGGCGGTTGCGCGCTGTGCGTCCTGTGTGCTGCGGGTGTGGCTTCTCGGAACCTGCACCCCGGGGAACTGTGCTCCGGCAGTGTCGTAGCACGAGGGAATGTACTGTGTGGGCACGGTGTCGAAGCTGACGGAGGGTGTGGAGTGCGAGAGGGCATGGTGGGGGCGGGGGAGCGACAGGCGGCGGTAGAGTGTGTGTTCTTTGTGCATTGGGTGGGCCAAACCGAGCGGGGCGGTACTCTATGAGGGGTGGTGTCTAGCGAAGTGAGGTTTGTGAAGGGTGGTGCCTAGCGATACTCTATGAGGGGTGGTGCCTAGCGGTACTCTTCGCAACGAGGCTTATGTTGTATGCTTGTTCTTGTTATTTCGCGTCTGTACTTTTGTGTGTGTACTTGCGATTGCGATTGTATGTATATGCTTTGTATATATGGTTGTATAGCTGTGTATACTCTGTAAGAATGTGCTTGTGTATACTCTGTAAGAATGTGCTTGTGTATACGCACCCCTACCGCAGTTATATAGCAGATCTGTATTGTGCGGTGGCGGTGCTTTGTGTGGTGATGGTGATGGTGGCGGTGGCGGTGGCGGCGGTCTCTCCGGTGTCAGCCGTGCG
>JAKTPZ010000268.1:0-53569 GCA_030579215.1 Maudiozyma pseudohumilis
TATTTCTTCTTGTAATGTCAAGGCTGAAACAGAACCTTCTACCACATGATATTGGGTACTGTAGGGTAATCAACGAGATTCCAAACTTGTCGGTTTCCTCAACGTATGATTTGTTTGGTGACAAAAGGAACATCCCAAACATGTAATCTTCCACCGAACACCACCGTTTCACCCATACTTCATTCGACGAGCCGCCAATCGTTGTTTTCATCAACAGCCATCCATTTTTACGGATAGGTTTATTAACGTACGATGTAAGCGGCATCTTGAGCATTTGGCGCAAGTCTGGCATAACATAGTCCTTCTGATCGTCCGAGGGAGTCGCTTCTTTTATAATTCTTCGAAATACCATATCCTTGGTCTTGACCATGTTATTGTGCAAACTTTTGAACGATTCCATTGACTCCTTAACCCAGCGAAAGTAACACTGAAATTGGTGATTTATTATCGGAGAAAGGTTCAGCTGCTTTCCATCCTCTTTGAATGTGTATACATTCTTTTTGTTGAATTGCCCCATAAGCTCGACCATAAATTTATCCAGGTTCAACCTCAGTGTCACAATAGCCCAAATGAGGGTAAACGATGCCTCCAAGTACTCCTTATGCAACACGAATATCTTCTCCTCCTCTTCCTTCAAGTTAGCAGGCTTCATATTAGAAGTGCCAGTCGACAAAGACATCGTTTGCTGCACAGCCTTGTCATACGCATTCTGGCACTGTTCAAATTTCTTCCTCTTGGCAATATATGGCTCAATCGCACCAACCTGTAAGTCCACAAGAGTCTGCGAGTAGGTGTCCTCCTGTAAAACCATCACGCCTTCCAACGTGGCAATAAACTCCGCATAGTTCTTTTGGAAGTTCTGGGCCACTTGTGGGGCCTGAGATTGACTAGATACCAGCCCATTACTCAACAGGGTAGGACTAGGCAACAATTGACGCAACAGAACCTCTTGGACCCTTCGGAAATCAGACGAGGGGGGACTGTATTTATTCTCCACAAAGGTAAGGGTTCTCCCCAACCACTCCTGCAAATCTGTAACCTTGGAATCGTAATAGTTGACCGACGACCTGAACGATGGTGAATCGATAATCGCTTCATTGAACGCACTAGTCACAACCTGCATATACGACGTTGTGTTCTTTTTCGTATTCTTCTCGGTCTCAATTGCCATTTTGCCCTGGCTGCTGCTGGTGCTATTGCTAGACACCGAGGCAGAAACTGACCCTGACTTACTCACACCCTTTGTCGATGACATCTGATGCGGTGTTGTGTCGTTATGGCTGAAAAGATTATTCAACAAGCTAAAAGGGCCGGGAATTTGCTATTTGTTTTTTTTATGTAGCTGGATGCGAGTATGTATCCTGTGGAAACGTGAGATACGTTGAGCCTCTGAATCCTGACACTATTCTCGAGGTATGTGAAGTCCTTCGCAGGACAAGAGAGGCCATCGACCCCTTATTATGTAAGGGTTTATTTTGCCACCGCCGAAGCCCCGAAATCAAGGAAAATAAAATCAAGATCCATTAACGGCGAGTTTCCCTGTAAGGCAAAAAAAAGTGATGGCCAGGATTCGAATAGAGGCCAAATGAATGCTAAGAGCAACGAAAGCCAGAATTGTTATAGTAATAGTTTATTAGCCAACCAATAGTGCCTGGAAAATGCAAGTAGAATATATGCGTGCTTTCATCTTTGGTTCCCGTGCTTTCATCTTTGGTTCCCAGTTACCTTTTTCACCCTGAATGACCGCTGTTTTCCTGCTTGGGATTGCGTGTTCCCTCCTGTGGAAGGCGACCGAGAAACTCCGGATTCTGAGATATGAGTCTCGATCAATTGCATGATGCTGTCTAGTTTGGCCATGACTGTGCTCTGGTAGAGTCGCTGCTCTCTCCGGATATCCTGCAGTTCTGCTATTAAACGCAATTCTCGCACCGTAGGAGGTGGATTGCCGTGCTGGCAAGCGTTCTCCTTAACCGAATGGGCGTGGCAGCCGTTACCAAGTAGTTGCTCCTTCGGAGATGATGATACAGGTTTCTCCGAAGGGTGTATTGTGTATTGTACCTTTTGTGGTGATCCAGTAGAAGCTGAGGCTGATCCTGCTGTGGTTGTTGTTGCCGGCGGAATAGTTTCAGTTGTAGAAGACACCGTTGATGTGACCTCGACCAATCTGTTGTTCTTGTCTATTATGAAGAAGGTCTTTGGCAGATCGCTGAATACAGTCGGAGTTGCTGGCGCCTGTTTACGCGATGCTGTTGGAGGGTAATGCGAAGTTGCAACGATCGACGAGTTGCTCTCGACATTCTCCACCTCACCGTCGTTAGAAACACTGAATGTGCGAGGCATTCCAAGAGTGATTGTGTCTAATGGTGGGGGCTGGGACGACGATTCTTTGCTTTGATCGTCGGCACGCAACAGATCATCCATATCAAACGTGGAAATAGCAGGGGCATTTGCATTTGCTGTTGCGTTTACTGCTGAATTCACCACTGCATTCACCACTGTACTCACCGCAGCATTTACATTACTCGAAGTCTCTACAGCAACTCCGGAAGGGTTATCTGAGCGGCTACCCTTAAGCGCCTGTTTGGAACTATTCCCAACAGAAGACCACTCATTAGCAACCAGTTTATCCTTATTTACCCTTATTCCTTGACCACGAGCCACCACATCATTATCACTCTCGTCATTACCGCCCGATCCACTCCCACTCCTATCGCTCTTGCTGTCCTCATTCTTAGAATGGGGCGGTACGACTAACTGACCTGGTTGTTGTGGAGCAGCTTCGTTCGCAGGAAACAACACCCCCGTTTCATCCTCACACTGTTCAGGACTCACACTGTCCTCTTCCTGGTCACTCATCCCCTTCCCAAGGGACCGGTAGGGTTTACTGTACTCTTCAACGAGCCTCCCGAGCAACCGCGGGTTCCGGCACACGATCTGGCTCCTATCGGTCCGATAAGCCTCTACCATCCTCTCAAACCGTTTCTTCAGCGTACGGGACTGCTTGTAATGTGTTCCGGCAACATCATTGTACTCCTCCAACAACTCCAGCCAGCTGCGCAGCCTCCCGGAGTAAGGTTTCAGGTGCGGCTTGTGCGCATCCAGTAGTTCCAGCAGCAAATCTATAGATTCAGTCATTCTTTCGCCCCTTGACAAACTAAGCATCTGCTAGGTAAACCTTTTTTGCCCAAATATCCTCAATTAAAATATGTTATAAACAATTACCCCCTTTGCTGGTTGCCAATATCTGTTATGGCGATGACTATTGACTTATCGCGGCGCCTCTTTAGAAACCGTTATCAATAGGGTGGGGGTGTCAAAAGTTTAGGGCTGGAAGCGGGAATTATTTAGGGTTTGCCAATATCTGAAAATATTTTTATGCGTGCGGTAAAATGACCAATTTAGGGTTTGATCAATTATTTTAGGGTTCGGAATACCCAACTGCAAGCGAAGCAATAATTAGGAATATTAAGTGCATGCTGTGCACAATGCCAGGCGAGGCATTGGACGTATCAAAGGTTGAAGAGGATAATCGAAGCACGTCAAAAATGCAGTTATTTAGGATTGGCAGGAGACACGCCGTGGGATTGCGCAGTTACGCTGCCGTAGTCGACCCCAGAAACGCTGTTCTGCGGTCTTACGCAGGAGCGTGCAGGTATTATGCTTCGGAGGTCGAGCAGCGGTACAAGGAGAAATTACTGAAGAATGCCCAGAAGCAAGGGTTCAAGAACGTGGAGGAACTGAAGGAGCACTTGAAAGACGAACTTTCGGCCAAGAAGAAGGAGTTGAACAAAGTTGATCCGTTGGCGCAGCTGGAGGAGTACGAGCAGAAAATGGCTGCTGAGAAGACTCCCGGGTCAAATATGACCACAGCCAAACCAGCCATCGATCCTAACCTTAAGAAAGATCCATTCAAGACCTTGAGCTCGTATCTGAATCTTGAAAAGATCAAGGAGCTATCCGCCCAGGAAATAGAGTTTCTCTGGCGTGCGAAATGGGGCCAAGACAAGGACGTTATGTGCGCCGTTGTACCCAGCGGCATCTACGAACGCATGTACAAACATATCCGTGCTAACCCTACGTTTGTTTTGCCCTTGCCCAGGGAAATGAACGTCCCCGTTGAGGACGGTGCCAACAGTCCGGCCAAGGAGGGCATGGAACTGCACTACATCCAGTGGCAATTCGTTGGCCCGACTACAGTCCACTGCATTCTGACATCCCTTGAGGAGTTCAAACTGCACAACCAATACGCGAGACCACACACAACTCTGGAATTCTTCACCGATATGATCAACGACAAGGACGTGGCGCTCATGAAGGGATCCATCGAACCTAATTCCAACATTAAACCACACGATGCCCAGTTGCTCCTGCTGAATATCCAGCGGTTCTACGGGGCCTTGGGAGAGGAATCTGCTGCCGCAAGGGAGAGAATCGCACTCCTCGAGGCGTTCACGGCCGGTTCAGCCGACTTCTCCGTCGACAAGCTCATCTCGCTCGCCCAATCAATGGAAAACTGAATATATACCCTCTCGACCATGCAAAACTGAATATATACCATCTTGACCATGTAAATACAAATTAAATTCGTACATCGAATCATATATATTATCTTCAATTAAAAATGATTTATGGTTCTCTTTCTCTTTATGACGAAATAATTTTTCATCCTCATCGCTCTTTTTGGCCGTAACCGGCTTACGTCAAAAGAGCAAGTAAAACTGTGGGAACAACTTTTAAACATCTCAACAACATCTTGTGCATTTCTTTGAATAATTGGACAGACAGACAAAACAGAAGCTGTACATATCTCCCGAACAATGTCCTCTTCCGATGCCAATGGCCAGACTGTGATCTTTCTGGGTCCCATGGGAACCTATTCTCACCAGGCTGCGCTACAGCAGTTCAGCCACTTGGACAACATCAAATTCACACCGGCCAAATCCATTCCAGACTGTTTCGACCAGTTAGAGAGCGACCCAAGCATCTCTTACGCCGCTGTTCCATTAGAGAACTCCACAAACGGCCAGGTTGTCTTTTCGTACGATTTGCTACGTGACAGAATGCTGGATGAGTCATGCACCGTCGAGAAGCACCGGATCATCCCAAAGTTAGAGATAATCGGCGAACAGTATGTCTCAATCACCCATTGCTTGATATCTCCTGTGCAAAACATAAAGACAGCGGACCTGTCAAAGTACAAGCTTGTAAGGGTGTACAGTCATCCACAAGTGTGGGGCCAAGTATCTAAATATCTGGCTAACCTGAAGGCCCAGTGTCCAGAGACCAAATTTGAAACAATTGACAGCAGCTCTACTTCAGAGGCTGTTTTGAAGGCTATAGAAAAGCAAAAGTCCGAGGATACAAACGCGAATAGTACCTTGAACCTGTCTATCGCAGGGGAAGTCGCTGCTGAACTATACAACGCCTCCATCGTCGACAAGGCGATCAATGACCGTCTGGGGAACACCACAAGATTTCTGATCTTGAAAAGACTACGCGATGAATTACACCCAGCTCCACCTGTTAATATCAGCAATATGCATGTGAATCTACTGATGTTTACGCTTGGATTGGACGATCCTGGTTCCCTAGTCGATGTTCTCACAGTTCTAAAGGAACATTCTCTGAACATGTCCTCGATCAGCTCCAGACCATATAACGGAGGCCAAAACGGGAGAAAATGGCAGTACATCTTCTACATCGAGTATGACTCCGACCCAAAGGTTAACAACATGGATGCATTTTACGACGAAATCAATGACCAATGCGTCAAATGGTGCCTATGGGGATCATTCCCCAGAAACCAAAGGTATTACCAATAAAAGAGAGTTGTAATCCACAGTTTTGTAGCAAAGTGTATATACAACCCAATATCAAGATCCGATATTCCCATATTTAATAACAAAATACGAATATAACCATATGTTAATCAACATGCCAGTACCACAGGATAAACAACAAAACTCGCCCGCACAATTCCAGAAGAGTAACCATGTATTAAAAAACCTTGTAATTACATACTTATATAAATTTGTGTTCCTTTAAAAAGTCACGGACGATATCCCAGTAACCGTCCTGGATAATTGTGTCATTATGATGTCCCTTGGGGAACTCAAACATATGCTTGTCCTTGCTTGGACAAATCGAATACAAATGTGCCATGTGGGGTGGTGGCACTATTTCGTCTTGCAAACCACGCAAGAACAGGAACGGCGTATCTCTCGAGGTGTTCAAAATCTCAAGTTCAGAGTTCCACACCTCATGACACATAAATGCCACCTTTGACAGGTATGGGAAGATATATGGGATGACTTTCGTAATACTGAGAAATGTATTTTCCAAAATAACTGCATCGATCATCTGAGAAAACTTGGAAGCTATGTATATCGCATTGGCCCCGCCAATGGAGCGACCATAAAGCACCAGTTTCTGCTTCTTGTGGAAATCATTAGTTGCCAAATACGACATTGCGCTGTCCGCATCTAATTTCAGACCAGCCTCAGATGGCGATCCTTCAGAGAAACCATAGCCCCTATACGAGTAGATGAACACACTCAGCCCAAATTGACGGTAGAAGAGATCGACTATGGGGATAAAATAACCAATGTTACCAGCATTGGGGCAAAGAATCACCACAGTAGTTGTAGAATTCTCTTGCTGAAGATCGAAAGCGTCCAGCTTTACGCCATCTCTCGTCGTTAGTTTCACACGCTCAAATGGCAAACCCCTTATATCCGGAGTGTCAACATGGTTACGGGCTCCCTGGGCCCACGAGGGATACACTAACTTATTCTGAAACAGATACAGGGATCCAACCGCAACAGTGGTCAACCCAAAGAACCCTCCAAACAATATCTTTGAGAGTTTTCCAAACATAATCGAGAGCTAAATTGACCTACTGCAGTACTAGCACCTAAGAGTCTGCGCAAAAGCTTCTTTCCAGTAGGATTGGGCTGCAGGCCTCTTGTATATGTTCTTGTTTGTCCCCTTTAGCCGCAAGGGTTAACCAAAAGTGGCTACATTGTTGTCCTGTTTTAGCCCTCTTTTTTCTTAATCATGTCCTTAAGGCGAGGCGTGATTAGCCCATTTTGGGAACGACATCGGCTACAAGGTTCGGTAATAATATACATAAATAATTCATTAAAAATATATATATATATATATAGATGGGAAATGCATTGGGCGAAATAGAAATAAAATATGCAACATCACTGGTATGGTTGTGCAGTCAGGGTTGACCGCTGAAAATGAATATAGAATTGGGTTGAAATGAAATGAGTTGAAATGAAGAGAGGTGGGTTGTTATGTTCTGAATTCCTCGATGACTCCCTGGAACCAGAAGCCAAATACGATCACCACATACATGAGAATAAGCATCGATCCCTTGAAATAGTTCGATTTTCCCTCTGCATATAGGTATGTGAACATGAACACACTTGCCATGGACCCGATGAGATCCCATCTTGGGAACACCAGTGGGAACATCTGCTCGCGGATGTTAATCAGGGATTGGTCCATGTTCCACGTGTACATGATGGAGTATACGACCAGTGCTGGGATTTGTAAAAGACAGACTTGCAGAGCGTAGGCACTACCAATTTCCATCGATAGGGCAACGTTTCCATGCATCGCGAAGGAGATAGCGTTCAGGAACTCGGTTGTGTTTGGTACAAGTGCGAAAATTGTCAAACCCAAGAACTTGGGGTCCAGACCTGGGAAGTCGGCCAGGACAGAGTCGACACAAGACACCAGAATTTCAGCAATTGTCGCATAGAGTAATGTTGCAATCAACAGAATCCAAGTAGATTTAGACCTCGACCAGTTTGGAGCCTCGTGCCCGCCTTGGTCTTGCTCCTCCTCCACTGGTGCTCTGGGCTTGATAGTCGACTGAGTTGCAGTCAGAGGTATCGTGTCGTCTATCCGCAGATCCTTTGGTGGATCGGAAATAGGCAGCTGCCAGATCATCTTGGCGTGCGTTCTTAGAGTAAACCACAATCCAATAGTGTAGGCGAGGAACAGAACAATAGCACAGGAAACAGACATTGGTTGAATAACATTTCTAAACATCTTGTTGTACTTTAGTGGAGGACGTTTGAAATAGCACTGGTCCGAGGTTAATGCACTTGTCACAGTCTTGATAGACATCATCTCTTCAGTCAAATGGTCGGACCCATCGCGGCACACAATAGTGTAACTGCCGTAGATCTCGTAGAGCATAGTAGGAACGAACATCACAATCATGGAGAAAATCAGCAGTGCAGATGAAACACCAGCACTGGCTGGGTTATATCTCTGTGTTTTCCTATTGAGGGCACCACCACACATCGACAGTCCCGGCAATAACAACACCGCGCCTAGGATAGACCCTATCATAGAACCTTCGACGAGCTGTCCCTTGTTACCCTTTAGAGCAACACAGTACAGGAACACTTCGACAACGGTGGAAAAGAATGCATTGATGACGGCACCGACACCCATAGATGTCTGAGCAGAGATGGAGGCGACAGCCTGGCCGATGTAAAACGCCAGTGGGATAATAGATGCCAGACATAAAATGAAGATCCATGACTCGGCGGTAAACCAGAAAGATAAATTCCACATTTCCTTCATCACGAAGAAATCAAATATTGTAAAGAACACGAGTGAGATCAGGTTAACTACGATAATGTTGGTACCGTCAACCGTGTACTTGTAGTAGTGCCACCCCGCGCAACGGAATGTGCACAGTAAAATATTTCTGTTGTCGTAATCATCCTCATTCACATTGTCATTACCGTCGCCTTGACGGATCGGTTCTGCGAGATGATTGTTTAACTCGTTCCGAAGCGTTCTAACCGTGGGCAAATGGTTGTTACTTTTCATAATCATGGGTCTGTTTTGAGTGTTTGATGTCCTGATATATTTGAATCCCAGGGCCAGTGGGTGCTTCCTGCAATGGTACATCAGGTTCCACAATATACTACTCATGGGGATTGTAAACACACACAACCATGTAATAAGGCATACAATGAGACCGATTGGCTCCAGGACTAGGTGGAACAACAGGTAAAACAACACTCTTCCTATAGTCCACTTACCTCTACCGAAATATCTCCTTTGGTTGAAGTTGAGAGCCGCTGAATCCGCTGCGCTGTCGTCGTTGAAATCGACGCTCTGTTCCCGTGGCGAGGAACTCTGCATGGTCTCGTTGTGGAGGACAGAGCCGCCGTTGTTAGGATCAGCGGCCCTGTCCGTTTTGTTCTGGTTTGTAATGTAGCTCTGAATAGACCCGTAGGATGGGTAGTTCATGTTTGTGTTGTTGCCATTACTAGCACCGGCCACGGCATGCGAGGCGGATCCGTTCAAAGCCTGGTTTTCCATGGAGTGAGTTTCGTGGAAGAACAGTTTGTTAGAGTACGACGTGACCCATTTGTAGAATTGCTGGACGCTGATTCCCTCATCCCTGTCCTCGGCCAGGTAATGCTCGTCCGGGTTCAAGTACACGACCTTGCCAAATGGCCACAGTAAATAATTAGCGAGCTTGAACATGACCTTGGCGTAGTCCCTGGCCGACTTGGTGAAAAGACCAGTGACCGCGACCAAAACGCAGGCCACTGTGAACAGCAGCCAGAACAGCACCCCGAATGTCAGAGACCAGAGAATGTTGGTCAGGTGGACGCCGGGGGTAATTGTTTTGAATTTGGTCTCGTGGATATCCTCATCGGCAGCACGCTGAACGGAACGCTGTTTCTTGTACAAGGCGGGCTTCCAGATCCTGATACCGAATGGATGTGTCTTGTTGATCGCGTCCTGACGCTCCTTCAACGTGAAGGACTCCAGCGAGGAGGCGTGAGACTGTCTGTCGGACTGGTCGTAGTTCGGAGTCAACTCCTCGATCAGCAGGTCGTTCCCGGAAGCGGTTGGGGGCCCGTGGATAATGAACTTATCCTGCTCATCGCCGAGGACGTGAGCGTGCGGGTGGGACTGCACAGGGACAATATCGGAGGCAGAGGCACCGATGTTCCTCGAGCTGGCACGGCCCGAGGAAACATCGTTCGCAAGTCTGGGCCTTGCCAGCGGGGTATCAGACGGCTGCTTGGACTTGGAAAATGCGATGTCAGAGCTCTTCCCTTGCACGGGCAGCGACGTGTTTGAGAGGGAAATATCGGAAGGCGAGGGGTAATCTGACAAGTTGTTGTTGTTGTTGTTGTTGAGGCCAGTGCTGTTGGAAGACTTGCCAATAGTTATAGTCGACTGCGAGACACCCTGGGGGGTAGAAGGCGAATCACCGGTCTCCACCTGGGGACTCTGGCCCACATTACTGCTGGATTTAGCGTGCAGTGCGTACTTCATCCCGTCGTGGAGCCCCTCGAGATAGCGCACATCGCTCTCAACCTCGTTGGGATCGTCATCCACACTGAAAACACGGTGCGTCCCGTGGTCGTGAGACGCAGTGGGGATATCCTTGGACATGAGTAATGTATATTAGCCTGCAAAATCGGTTTCACTCGCTGATACCGGGGAGCTTAGTCGACGCGTGTTGGTATATCGCTCAACTCAGGGGCAAGCAACGTGTAATAAATAGAAGGTTACCAAACCAAACCAAACGAAACCACTTCGAAACCACTTAACACCAACCACTTCGAATCCACGTCCAAACACAGACCAGAACAACCCTCCCTTTCCCTCCTTGTCCACGCCAATGCACGTTTGCAGTTTCCCCTGGCAGATCGGCATTCCTTGTTGACGTCAGCCGGGAACAGAAATTAGTCCAGAATTAGGGCTTGCATCAGATTAGGGTGTGGGGTAGTGAAAAACTAGGGTTGCGAACATTTCTCACCCGAACCCTCAAAAACATTTTCAGGGTTTCGCGCAAATAATTAGGGCTTCTGTTTTTCGCGATTTTCGACCAAAATTAATTTTTTTGGCGGCGACGCTGCGAGGAGAAAAAAAATAACAAGAAAAAAAAAGCGGCGGCGGGAAACAAAGAGGCGTTTTTGGGATTCCGGCCAGCAGCATTCCTTGCTTAAGGACATCACGAGCCCTCGATCTGCACTCAAAAGAGCTTTGACTTTAGGTGTGTTTAGGGCTATTTGGACTTGTAATAAAGGCTTTAGATCGCTGTTGAATATACCCAGTCTGCGGATACAGGAATAACGCTCGTTTTCTCTACTCATTCCCCCCTTTTCCAAACGTACGCGTGCTATAAATAAACCGGCACCCGACTCCGTGTTTTACATTTACGTTTCTTCACTACTCAGGAGCAACAAGTCTCACAAGGGCTAGATACTCTAGGATACGACTGCAGATAAGCCAGATTTGATCAGACACAAGACAAAAAAGAAAAAGATATGCTACTTAACGAGGTACTTGCTGCTTTGCTGCTGGCCCTGCCGCTTTCTCAGGCTGCCGTGACCACTCAACTCTTCACAACCACGAATATCGCCGGTGCTATTATCACCAGGACATCTGTGTTGAATGTTCCGGATGCCGCTACGTATGTTACCACGGACGCTAACGGCGCTGTGCTGACTGTAACCGGTACTGCGGTGGCTGCAGGTGCGGCCGCAGTGGACACAGATACTGCAGACGCAACTGCCGCCGCTGGAGGTTTAACCAGTGTCTACACAAGCACTGATCTTAACGGTGTTGTCATGACAAGAACTACGATTTTAACTGGTAGTGGTACTGCCACTGGTACTGCCACTGGTACTGCCACTGGTACCGCCAAGTCCAGCAGTAAGTCCAGCTCTGGCTCTTCCAAGACGTCTTCCGGCACTCTGCCAACCACTGGGTTTTCCACCGAGACATACACCAGCACAGACCCTAACGGTCTTTTGCTGACCAGAACGACAACTATAAATTTGGCTACTGTTATCGCTTCCTCCTCCTCCTCCTCCAGTGGCACCGCTGCCGCTGCCACCGGCACTGGTATCAGAACCAGTACCTACACCAGCACAGACCCCAACGGTGTTCTGCTGACCAGAACCACTACATACACTCTGAACGGTGCCAGTACAGGAACTCTTTCCTCTGGCAAGAGCACAAAGACCTCTGCCACCACAACGGGGTCTTACGTGGACAACGGTAGATCGGACCCTTCTACCTTCATGACCGCTTACCCACTGACCCCAGTCACCACTCTGTCCCAGGACAGCTTCTACACCGTGACACAGGGTACCACAAAGACTTACACATCCAAGAGAGCACGCACGATGATCTACGCTACGGTCGTAGTCAGTGGTGTGACCAAGGTCTACTCCACGACCTTCGCCCAGAGATTCAGTAGTCAGTACACTGCAGTGGCCGAGCCATCCTCTGGTTCGATAGGTCTGGGCTCTCTAACGGGTACCGTTGGTGTCATCAAGACAAACATGAAAACTACAGTCAAGTACAACGGCGGTGTCAGCACGGGTCTGAACGCCTCGACGCTATTCGGAGTGTTTGTGCTGTTGATTTCCTGCTTCATCTGATCAGGAGACAAAAAAAAACAATAAAGCAAAATGACTTTTGTCCTTCACGTTTCTCTCTCAACCACACAACATAATATTTGTCATGTGCTGTTGCAAGATTGTTGCTAGGCAACGTCTGTATTACAGCATCCAAAAAAAATCAACAACTTTACAATATTTTACTTCACCCCCCCCAGGTCTTATCACATTTCCCAGGATGAATCGATCACCTGTTGCTTCTCTTGCGGGTGTAACTAGCGTGAGTACATCCTTATATATCCTTTTATATCTACTTTCCAGATTATATATATCTACAACATTTATTTTTTTATCGATTATCCAAAATGTTTCGTTATATGCGATGGTCCTTTGTTTACATTCCGGGGCTTCTTATTTACAGTGGTAAATAAGAGATAAATGTGGCAAAGTACTAATATCCAGGGGGGAAAGAACAAAACAAGAGTCTACCAATATCAACACACATACCAATACCAACACACATACCAATACCAACACACATACCAATACCAACACACATACCCAGACCACCAATGGAAGGACCAGTTTACAGCGAGCCCACTGACGGCCCCTCTATTTCGTACCCGATACAACCTGCCAGCGCAGGTCCAGGTAAACAGCTGAAGACCAGGAAGTTTATACTTAGCAAATACACGATATACACAACGAAGGAGCGGATGTACATTGTCGGGTCGAACAAGAGGGAGACGATGTTTCGAATTCTTGAGATAGACATGTCTGTGTCTTCCGAAGGGGAGTTGAATGTGGTGGAAGACAACGTCTTCTTCACCAGGGATGAGATTATGAACATCCTTTCCAAGCTGGAAGAGACCATCGAAGGCGGGATTGAGAAGAAGTTGACCGTTTTTGGATTGCTTGGGTTCATCCGGTTTACCTCTTGCTATTATCTCATCACAATAACGGAATTCAGCCAGGTTGCAGTGATCGGCGGTCATTCCATCTTTCACATTGACGGGACGGAGCTAATACCCATATCCAACAACTACAAGAAACCAGACAAATACTCCATAGAGTCCAAGCTGATGGCTACTTTCCAAAGTTTGGATTTGACAAAGACATTCTACTTCAGTTACACATACGACATCACCAATACACTTCAAACAAACATCCTGCGAGAGAAACTCAAAGCAGTCAACAGAAACGATATTGTTATACCGAGCGGGATACACGATTTCAATGAGATGTACATGTGGAATATGAATTTACTAAAGCCTATATTTAACTGTATCGACACGGTATACGACTGGTTCCAGTGTATTGTGCATGGTTTCATCGACCAGGTGGACATATCTGTACTGGGAAAGACCTTCTATATATCTTTGATTGCCAGACGGTCACACCATTTTGCAGGCGCCAGGTTTTTAAAGAGAGGTGTTAATAACCAGGGGTTTGTGGCTAACGAGGTTGAGACGGAGCAGATCGTCACTGACATGTTGCTAACGTCGTTCCACAGATCTGGAAACGGGTATTTCGACAGCGATAGGTTCACGTCGTTTGTGCAACACAGAGGTTCGATACCGCTGTACTGGACACAAGCAGCATCCAATCTAACGGCTAAGCCACCTATAGAGATCAATGTCATCGATCCCTTCTTCGCACCTGCAGCGTTGCACTTTGACAGATTATTCCAGAGGTACGGTGGCGGTGCTATTCACATTCTTAATCTGATAAAAACTAAGGAAAAGACCCCCAGAGAGACAAAACTTTTAAAGGAGTTTGATCAGTGTATCCAATATCTAAACACGTTCTTACCGGCGGAGAAGAAAATACTGTACAAATCATGGGACATGAGCCGGGCGTCCAAATTGGATGGTCAGCATGTCATTGAGTTCCTCGAAAAGTACGCGTTGCAGACTGTGCAGGAAACAGGTATATTCCACAACTCTGCCGATTTCAAAAGCACAAAGATCCAGGAGGGTGTATGCCGTACTAATTGCATTGATTGTCTGGATAGAACAAATGCCGCACAATTTGTTATTGGAAAGAGAGCGTTGGGTGCACAACTTAAGGCCCTTGGCATTGTCGATAACCCATACCTTGAATACGATTCAGATGTGGTTAATATTCTTACAGAACTATTTCATGATCTAGGTGATACAATCGCCCTTCAGTATGGTGGTTCTCACCTTGTGAACACCATGGAGACATACAGAAAAATAAACCAGTGGAGTTCACACTCAAGAGACATGATTGAAAGTATTAAGCGGTTCTATAGTAATTCGTTTGTTGATGCACAGAGACAGGATGCTATTAACCTATTCCTGGGCCACTATGTGTGGCGCGAGGGATACCCTGCATTATGGGAGATGAACACAGATTTCTACCTCCACAACGACTATGTAACAACTGGACCACAGAGGAGTTACACACACTGGTGGAATAACTACCACATCGAAAGCGTGAAGGGGCTGATAAAGCAGGAAATTATCGATACTCACAACGATATCACTCTGTCCCTAATTAAGGAGAATATTCGAGGATACCCAGGTGCGTTTGACAATTACTGGAACGAATATTACAACCCCCGCACATTTACATGGTTAGACGAGATATTTGCATACAACATGAACTCAACTAGAAGGTACCAGGAGGCGAAAAAGCTGGGAAACGAGATATCGCCATTCATTTCTAGGAAGCAAAGTTGGCTGAACAAGCAACTGCAGACTGTGCTGGTGGACAAAAACGACAACCCTGCCATAGAAGAAGGACGAAGTATGTTGGTAAACGACATAAAAATAGTCAAGGAACCAATGTCCGAAAGAAACTTAAATGGACCACATACTGAGGAGACAGGTCAGCACGACCATGGCGACAATCCGTTCACTGAATCCGATCTGCTGGAGTTCGTGGTGAGTGAACTGCAAGAGACAGTAGCGTCGACACAAGATCTGTTCAGAGAACTCGACAAGCCAATACTATCCAAGACCTCCCCAGATACCCCGTTATCTGTCCTTGTTGATATCAATGGGCAAGTATACACCCAGACACCGCCACTCACCCTTTACCCTGATATCGATAAACTCGTCGAGAGAACGAACAACATAAACAGCACACACACAAACACACAAGATGACCCCGATATCACCAAGCCCCAAGCCATCGTGGAATCGAGACTGTACCGCCAGGCAATCCAGGCCGACTCGGACTTTTACGGCCACCTGATGACCACCGAGCCAACAGCCCTCGACAGCTACACAGATGCACGCAACCTCGACAACATACACGTGAGCAACTCTGACATGTCATTGTACAACCAAATGTCCAAGGGAGTATACCCGATAATCACATGCGATTAAAAGAGAAATCAACCAGCACGATTCAGTGTGTCGCGCGTCAATTAATTAGTGATGTCGCGCGTCAATTAATTCGTGATGTCGCGCGCATACAAAAGCAAAAAACAAACAAATTGATTACAATATCCTGAGGATGAGGGCATCAACAAACAACGAATAAAGGAGTTAGACAAGCGGGTTTAGCAGAATAGCGTCCTTTAGCCAGCCATAATTGTGCCCTGTTTTCAGCCATAGTAGGGTAATCTGATCGACGACAACGGAGGATCCTGTTGCGGGGTTTTTGCCATTCAAGTATAACGATTCACACATTCATTTCTCCCTCCCGGGCGCTGTCATGCATCTTGCGTAGGATGTCACGACACAGTTTCTCATTCACCTCGTTGTTTCCAAAGGTGTTCACTACCATTCTGTTCCTGTGGACCTACTATGTTATGATCACACGCATCACGGTATGTCCGCACGGATTCAACGTCGCAATATCCACATTATTGGTGGCCGTTTCGATGTACACGTATTACCGCGTGATATATATGGGACCTGGATCTCCCCTGGATTTCCCAGAGCTGGCTATACGCAGTCTTGAAGATGTAGAGAGTGGTGCGGAGTTACCACCGGAATACCTGACCAGAAAGTCTCTCACAATAAAGCACGATGGAAGATTCCGCGTGTGTCAAACCTGCAAGTTCTGGAAACCAGACAGGTGTCATCATTGCTCAACGTGTGACCGCTGTATCCTAAAGATGGACCACCATTGCCCGTGGTTTGCAGACTGTATCGGATTCAAAAACCAGAAGTTTTTTATCCAGTTTCTGTTGTACACCACAGTCTACTCTGTCTGGGTGTTTACAATGACATCGGCTGAATTATATGCGTGGTTCCATGCGGGCGGATTTGAGTACGAGTTCATAAATCTTCGCGTGCTGCAGTTGTGGATAGTGGCCCTGGTCATCACGATATCGATGCTGGTTTTCTCATGGTTCAGTGTGAGGCAAATCCTCATGAATCAAACGACCAATGAAATGTATGGGGTGCGAAGATACCGACGCGATTTTGAAATAAGACACGGCATGCCACCCAGTAGTGACAAAAATGTGTTTGACCTGGGGTCATCTGCAGAGAACTGGAAAGACGTCATGGGTAACACCTGGGTTGAGTGGTTACTGCCTATCATGACATTTAAGTACACCAAGAGCAGACACACCCTGGATGAGAAGGGACTCTACTTCGACGTGAGTAAGTCACCTCAATCGCAAGGTCTGTTGCAAGATGCAAATCTTCAAGATCGTCTGATAAGACGGGTCACCCCCAGATCATCTCTGGATGCGGATTTCCAGCACACTGAATAAGTATACATAGAGAACACTGAATAGAACACAGAATAGATAGATCACGAATCGTAATTTCATAAAGAATATAATATTTTATGTATAAATTTCTAAGTAATGTATAAATGAGTTGATACCTAGGCCGGAAGTTACGGCTTCTTATCAAAAGAACTGTCAGTTTGTAGGCATGGTGTTAGTAGAAATCCTAATGTGTGGAGAAGTATTTGTGTTTTGTGTTTATCAACAACACAAATGATGCAGATGTTATTATTTTGTTGTGTGTGTGTCCATAAGAAGTAAGACTATTCTCAAATAAAAAAGAAATGTCGTCTTACAAGAAGAGGGTGATGAAACCAATAATGATACCACCTAGACCCAGAGTTAGTTGCGACGCACCAGCTTCGTAGTATGAAATGGTGTAACTTGATGTGGCGGCAACGGAACTCGAACTTTGAATCGCGATCTGGAGAGTTGTGGAACTCGCCTTGGCGATAGTAGAGGCACCAAGGAGGGCCTCGTAAGAAGTAACAGAGGCACTTTGGGTCTCTAGAGACTTGACGTAACCTTCCTCGACCACTGCGGAACCGGTAGAGCTTGTAGTACTACATGAGGCGGTAGTGTAAGCAACGACGGTTTCATCAACAGAGGAAGTCAAGGTAGTAGTGGAATGGATGGCTGGAACAACAGGAGCGACAGCAGAGCTGGACTTGGCTAGAGTAGAAACAGCGACTAGGTTGGTCTTAACAGTGGCATCGGCACTTTGTAGTTCAGTGCTGACAATGTAACCCTCACTGACTTCAGTGGAGAAAGCAGAACCAGTTGTGCTGGTGGTGGTGGCTGATGGACATGAAGTAGTGGTGAAAGTGTTGGTAACTGGGACAGTGGTAGTGGCAATGACACAGAGTTTGTTGGAACATGATGTGGTAGTGACAACAGTGGTGGACAACTGGGTAGCAGTGACAATAACAGCTGGGACAGAGGATTGGGTGGAAGAGGTTGATCTTTCGTTAGCATCAACATCTGAGTTGTCAATAGTGGAGGTAATCAGCAAGGAGGACTCAATGGTAGAACCAGACAGAGTGGCAACTGGGATGAGAGAAGTCATAACAGTGACATCAGCGGACTCAGTGGACTCTAGGACAGTGTATGTCTCGTATGCGTTGTTGCTGGAAGTAGTGTTCACGAAAGCGGCAGTAGAAGAGACGGTGTCATTTGATAGCTCAGTGGCTGAAACAACGGAAGATGTGGTGGTCATGTTAGAGCCGTAGTCTAGCGGGCTAGTGGTAGAAGCAACCAGGTTGTCAGTGGAAATGATGGTCTGGTTAGAGGCATCTAGAGCCTGCTGGGAACCTAGACCAACCGAAGGTGTAACGATGGCAGAGGAAGATGTGGTAGTAGCGTTCAACAGCCCATTCTCAACAACTGGACCAGCAGCGGCTGAAACAGTTGAGACAGTAGAAACAGATGAAACAGTTGGAATGTCAGTGGAGATAGTTGAGATGATGATTGAAGTAGAAGAAGAAGGAGCAGAATCAGCAAATGTACTGTTCTCGGATGTCAACTCTTGCTCTAGAGAGTCAAGAACCTCGTTGGAGGCAGAGTCGGTAGATTCGGAGGACAATAGAGCATTGTTTGTGCTGGCAGCAACAGGGGTCGATGAAGTGAAGGTAATGTTGGAAGCGGAACCAGAAGATAGCTGCACAGTTTGAGCCTCAATACCGGACTCAGGGTTAACCTCGACGTCTGTGGCGCTCTCAGCGTACAGAGTAGATGTGACCTTGGTAGAGCTATTGATGGTGACCTGGTTAATGACGTAGTCGGAGGTTAATGGGCCGGAGTAGTAGCTGATACGCAGGTACTTACCACCGCTGACGTTCGAGTTAATCTCGAAGGACACCTGTGCGGCGGTAGACTCATCCTTGATAGCGGTGAATGGAACGGAAGCCAATGGCTGGTTGAACTCGTCGACGGAAGTAACAATGGCGTAGGTAGTCATGTCAGTGTAGTAAGCCAAACCGTACTCGCCAATAACCTCAGCGTCAATAGTGACATCACCGCTCAACAGAGACACTGGGATGTCCACGACGAACCAGGCACTGTTGTTACCGGCGTAGATACCACCATCGGTAGTGATCTGTGTTAGGTCGACAGCGGCGAAAGTAATAGCTGGGGTGAAGGTCTTGTCGTCGGTAGCATTGAAGGCGTAAGAGATGGTCATTGGCTTGTTGATAAGCTCCATGGCGCTCTCGGTGAACTGGGCGAGCAAGTTGAAGTCCACGGTGATCTCTTGCTCCAGAGTAGCGACGTAGCTGTTGAAGGCGACGGTGAAAGTGTTGGAACCGTCGGTACCGGAGACAGTACCAATAGTAGTAGAACCGTAGTACAGATCGAAAGAACCACCCGTCTTGGTGTTGAAGGCAAGTGGAACGGTGATCTCAATATCAGTGACATCACTGTTGGCAGGAATGGTAATCTCTGGCTGGATTAGGAACCAGTGGTCAATGTTTGTGCAGGTGGAGGTACCTGTGTAGCTGTCGATGACCTGAACACCTGAGAAGTATGGGGAGGCTGCCAACACGCGGACTGCGTTGAACAGCAGTGCTGTTGAAAACAACAGGAAGTTTTGAAACGATATCATTTGGAATTGAGAGAAAATGAGTTGTTGTTGTTGTTGTGTTTTGGGAATATGATAATTTGTTTTGTACTGTATTGATCAGTAGTGGCAAAAGAACAAAGTGACTAAGCAGAACAGTAAATCACAACATTATTCTAAAAAAGTTGCAATCGGGGCCATCTATATATACCTGATAAGACACACCCTTCCATTCCAGTCTGATAAGACACACCCTTCCATTCCAGTCTTTAGAGAACACACTGTCCCGGGAAACCAATCGTACCATAATTTCACAGAAATGCGTAGCATAAAGAACACAGCCATAAAATGAATCAACCAGGCTAGAGCATCGAGGAGGTGATACGAGTAGCACCGACTAACGCAAGAAAATAAACTCTAAACTCTATTACTCCTCACCCAAACGTCCCTGGGGCAGTTCACTACCCAAACGTCCCTGGGGCAGTTCACTACCCAAACGTCCCTGGGGCAGTTCACTACCCAAACGTCCGCAGCAAAAGCAGGCATCCCGTAAGCCTTCTCAGCCCTCGCACCCACCCCATTTGGGCCAAAAGGCAAGTAATACTGCGGAGAAAACTCCATCTCCACGGAAACAATATGAACTCATTGCGCAGCAAACACACCATCTCCATGGAAACAATAAGGACCCATTGCGCAGCAAACACACCACCCCTTGCCGCCACGCCCACCAATGCAAAACACAAATGCAAAACACAACTGCAAAACACAAATGTAAAAATAGTCCAAAACGTCACACTCCCTCACTGTGACGTTTTTTCTCCCCTGTCGCTCTTTTCGGCCTCTGCTGGTCTCTGCCTGGAAAAATTAAATTAAATGCGATGGCGAGGCGCGCAGCAGAAATTTGGCAATTTAGAGGCCGAAATTGTCAACAACGGCGATGATCGAATAAAGGGAAGGCTGGTTTTCCAGCATTAATTCGATCGTGGTGGGGTGGTTCTGCTGTGAAATTCGCAGGGCTGGTTGCGGGGTTGCAGCGATGTGCGGTGGAGTCTTGGTTCTTGGGTGGGTGCTGTTTGCATGGTTGAGACTATGCTAATGGCTTGAGACTATGCTATTGGCTTGAGACGGTTGAATGTGCGGGTGCTATCTTGTAGCAGCTTGGTTTGTCTGTTGCGCCGTTTAGCCTTCGATAGTTACGCAGTAGTATTGTGCTCTGATTACGAGGTGTGGTGATGTTTCTCGTGCAATAGAGAATAAAGGTGAGCGAGCGAGCCAGCGCAGGGTTGCGTTTTGCAGCTGTACGGACCGTAGATCAGAGCGTTGTCCAGCGGACTAGCAAAGGTAGCACGCTATACCGACCAAACAGCATTCCCTTGTATTCTAGCACAGGATCTTTTGTTCTCGTGCGATTAAGGTAGTGTCTATTCTCCCCGTTGTAGTGGGCTTACATACACCCCCTTAAAGAACACACATTCTGCCGCTTTCCGGTTCTTTTGCAATAGCTCATGGTTCTCCCACTGCTCCTCGGTGTAGGGGTCACGGTAGTTGCCGTTACTGCCCGGTCTGGGCTGCGGGCTTGGACCGCTTACAAGCGGCTGACCCCCGTTATGATAGCCCAGCTCAACGGCATCCACATCGACGAGTCGTCGTACTGGTCCAGGTTCCACGGGGACCACAGGTTCAACAGCAACAGAGTGCGACCGCAGCTCAAGAAGGCCTTGGAACAGGAAACACTGGGCGGATTCTCCCCACGAATGAGCGAGTCGGAGGCACTGCTCATTCTCAATATATCGCCCAAGGAAATACAACACATGGACGAGAGGATGGTGAAGCGTAAGCACCGTGGGGCCATTCTGAGCAACCACCCCGATAAGGGAGGCTCTCCTTTCATCACGGCAAAGATCAACGAGGCCCGTGAAGTGATCATGAACTCTGTGTTGGTAAAGAGAAGGTGATTATTAGAGGGAGAGGGTGGTTATTACTATAGAGAAGGTGGTTATTACTATTGAGAAGGTGATTATTAATAAACAGAACAGTACTAAACCTCGTATCAACCCTGTTTACTTCTCTCTTTTGTATAATTTTTTTTGTAAATATAGGCTTATATGGGTGGCAAATAGTTTGACTATCCCCAATTTTAACACACTTTCACAACTTCGACAAAGAGGGAAAGGACCATTTAAACGCTGCAGCGATGCAAACAAGATTGAAGTTTGAGAATGGAGGATCCCAAAACACAATAAAGGTGTCTGCCGACCTTTTAAACGGGCCAGATGGCAGGCCTGTGCGATACGCAAGAGTGACCCCACCCTCCTACAACAAGAAGGAGCTGTCTGGTCGCGTCTTTGCAGTGGAAGTGGACCAAGGATTGCCGCTAGACACGGCTAGTATCCCGAGTGAGTGCTATGGGATACGCCCATTTACACCAGCTGTGGACTTTTGCGAGTTTGAACCACTTCTGGGCAGTTCACCGTTTTACCCCAACATCTTGGATAGGGTGAGGATAGTGGTGAACACAACAGTGTATTCAAAGATGATGGAGTTGCCAGGCGACACCGACAGGGCCCAATTCCTCTCTGCAAAGTTGCACATTCGAAACTGCGAGACCGTTGTGACACAGGCACAGACGTTTCTGGATGGAATGTTTTCTGTACTGGAATGCGAGCCTCGCCCTTACGGTACGATCGACTTCGACTCAACCAAGATTGTACTGATCGAGGGCGATGATGTTGCCGTACGGCAGGACAGCACTTCTTCAACGTTGAAAGATGCATTGTCAGGATTACAGATAGCAGATGGCTCCGGGATATATGTCGAGACCCTTCCCAATGCAGTACCCAAGGAGATGATCCCGACAGCAACTTTACAGGAGAAAAGTGACGACACACTGTTTGCCTTTGCAGACCACACTTTGTTCACACAACTAATGATAAGCAGTGGATCTTACGTATACCTGAGATCGAGTTGCACAAGCGTACGCGTGCAACTGTTTGTGCTACTCCAGCCACACAGTTTTCACGAAGGAATGGTATACGTACACCCAAGAGTCAAAGCTATGTTTCCTGGACGTACGTTAACCAAAATAGAGAAATGTTTCACGGAGAGTTCTATCCCAACGGCATCAAATGTCTCAATTGCTCGTGTAGCGGACTGGGTACAGTGCCAAAAACAGTTTCAAAATACGATATTACGACAGTTGAAGAACTTCTTTACTTCAGGAAAAAGGGTTTTGAAAGTGGGGGATCTCATACCAATTGTGTTTGACTCGTCTTCTGTCGGTCTCATAGGGGAGCATGCGGAGAGCGCATTGGATGGCGATGTTGACAGCGGCTTTGTAAAGAACGACACATTGGTTTGGTTCAAGGTCACAGACGCATATATCGATGATAGCGAGGTCGATGGAGAATGTACTACATGCAATACAGAGTTCACAATCAATCCAAATACAACAAAGATGATAACAAGCGGGATAGTGTCAGTAGGAACCAAAGCGACGTTAAACGGCAACTACCTGAGCTTTTATGGACTACCGCAAGGGTTCAAATTCGACGAGGCCGTTTTCCCACACTATCAAGAATTGGCTCAAAATATAAAGTCATCATTGGACTGTGCTGAACAAGGTGTCAATATCCAGAATTTCGTACTTTTACATTCCACCAGTAACAACGTGGGCAAGTCTACTTTAATCAGAGCTGCTGCGGCCGATTTTTCCATGCATATGGTGGAACTGGATTGTTTCTCCCTTTTGGCAAATCAAGGGTCAATGGATGCATCCACGAAGGCAGTGGGCTACTTGAAGGCCAAACTGGAAAGCGTGCTACCGTATACGGAGTCTGCGGTTATCTACCTCTCTCACCTGGACGTTTTGTTCCCGTCTGTAGATCCTAATCAAGACCCCACGACTGTGAAAATCGCAAGATCGCTGGAACTAGAACTCTTCAAAACTGTGAAATCGTTTATTGAAAAGAATAGCCGCATAATATTTGTTGCCTCCGTTAATGATATCGAACATTTGCCCAGTACCACACGAGCGCTTTTCAAATTTGAACTGAATGTCCCAGTTCCCACCGAGAAACAAAGACAAGCAATATTCGAGTGGTGCATGTCTGACGAACAACTTAACAGTGGTTTAGGTGGAACGGTCACGGCCAAGCTGGCTGTAGGACACGACGTCGAGATGAGCCATCTGGCTATTCACTCGGCAGGTCTGACTCCCATTGACATCCAGTCTATTGTGACGTGTGCCAAGGCCGATGCGCTACAGTCGTGGATATCGGACAAGACTGCGTGCCCTGAAATAGGCATGTCCAGTGTCTCGAAGGCAATCTCCGATGCCCGAGACGAATTCTCAGCCTCAATCGGGGCGCCCAAGATCCCCAACGTTACGTGGGAGGACATCGGTGGAGTGGACCAGGTCAAAGGAGAGATTATGGACACTATAGATATGCCGCTAAAGCATCCGGAACTGTTTGCATCCGGGATGAAGAAGCGCAGTGGTCTTTTGTTTTACGGCCCACCGGGTACAGGCAAAACACTCATGGCGAAAGCGATTGCCTCCAACTTCTCGCTCAACTTCTTCAGCGTCAAGGGACCCGAACTCCTCAACATGTATATTGGTGAATCCGAGGCCAACGTGAGACGTGTGTTCCAACGCGCACGCGAGGCCAAACCGTGTGTCATCTTCTTTGACGAGATCGATTCTGTGGCGCCCAAGAGGGGAAACCAAGGCGACTCAGGCGGTGTTATGGACCGTATTGTATCACAGCTACTAGCAGAACTCGACGGAATGAGCGGAGGATCTAAGGGCAGTGGGATGAGCGGCGGCTCTAAGGGCAGTGGCGGAAGCGACGGCATATTCGTGATCGGTGCTACCAACAGACCAGATCTGCTGGACGAGGCGTTACTCCGCCCGGGGCGATTCGACAAGCTGCTCTACCTGGGAATATCCGACACCAACGAGAAACAGCTCAACATCCTCAAGGCGCTGACACGCAAGTTTGACCTTGGCCCGGACGTCGACCTGGGGCGGGTCGCAGCGGCGTGCCCATTCAACTACACGGGTGCCGACTTCTACGCCCTGTGCTCCGACGCCATGCTCAAGGCAATGACACGCATAGCCCGCACAGTCGACGCGAAGCTGCAGTCGTACAACGACACCCAGGAACTAAAGGCCGAGGACCCGGTCTCCCTGAACTACTGGTTCGACCAGGTGGCAGAGCCCGCGGACACCGCCGTCGAGGTGCACATGGACGACTTCATCGCCGCCCAGCAAGAGCTCGTCGCGAGTGTCTCCCAGGAGGAGCTCGACCACTACCTCCGCGTCAGACAGGAGTTCGAGAAGTAGGAGAGGTATGTGCATTATAAAATGGGACATCACCATCACCATCAAACGGGACATCGACATCATCATAAAATGGTTGACATATGTCAAAACTTGTATTTATAAAGCTCTATATCGCTATTTCCCACATCAACACGGCGTTACCCGCCCGCACCGAAAATTTCGCGGAGAAGGGGAGCGGAGCCTTTTGGATATTTACTTGCCACTATTTGATGTGGACAGATGAAGTTGGCAGTTTTGCCACCTGGCCAAAGGAAGAGGAAACCAGGGCCTCAACTGCTGATAAAGACCACTAGCGCACATCTAATTCCCCAGCCGCTCATAATCATGGTCTACGAGGCGAAACCGTTTGACCCGATCACTGTCAAACCGAACGAGAAGAAGCGCGTTGCGTACTTCTACGACGCAGATGTCGGTAACTACGCTTACGGTGCTGGCCACCCCATGAAACCGCACCGTATAAGAATGGCGCACTCGCTGATCATGAACTACGGGCTGTACAAGAAGATGGAGATCTACCGTGCGAAGCCTGCGACGAAGCAGGAGATGTGCCAGTTCCACACGGACGAGTACGTTGACTTTCTGTCGCGTGTTACTCCCGACAACCTGGAGATGTTCAAGAAGGAGTCTGTGAAGTTCAATGTCGGTGACGATTGCCCTGTGTTTGACGGGCTGTACGAGTACTGCTCTATCTCCGGTGGTGGTTCCATGGAGGGAGCTGCCCGGCTGAACCGTGGCAAGTGCGATGTGGCGATCAACTACGCGGGTGGATTGCACCATGCCAAGAAGAGCGAGGCGTCTGGTTTCTGCTACCTGAACGATATTGTCCTGGGAATCATTGAGCTGTTGCGGTACCATCCCCGTGTCCTGTACATCGATATCGATGTGCACCACGGAGACGGTGTCGAGGAGGCCTTCTACACCACAGACCGTGTCATGACGTGTTCGTTCCACAAGTACGGTGAGTTCTTCCCGGGCACCGGAGAGCTGCGCGACACCGGTGTGGGCAAGGGCAAGAACTACGCGGTGAACGTGCCGCTGCGTGACGGTATTGACGACGCGACGTACCGGTCCGTGTTCGAGCCCGTGATCTCCAAAATCATGGAGTGGTACCAGCCATCGGCGGTCGTGCTGCAGTGTGGAGGCGACTCCCTCTCCGGGGACCGTCTGGGCTGCTTCAACCTCTCGATGCAGGGCCACGCCAACTGCGTGAACTTCGTCAAGTCGTTCAACATCCCCATGATGGTCGTCGGCGGAGGCGGATACACCATGCGCAACGTCGCCCGCACCTGGGCCTTCGAGACGGGGCTGCTGAACAACGTCGTCCTGGACGAGGAGCTGCCATACAACGACTACTACGAGTACTACGGGCCGGACTACAAGCTGCAGGTGCGGCCCTCCAACATGTTCAACGTGAACTCCCCGGAGTACCTCGACAACATCATGACCAACATCTTTGCCAACCTCGAGAACACCAAGTACGCACCCAGCGTGCAGCTGAACAACGTGCCAAGGGACCCAGAGGACCTCGGCGACGTCGCCGAGGACACCGCCGAGGCCATCGACACCAAGGGAGGCTCGCAGTACGCCCGCGACAAGGAGATCGAACACACGGGAGAGCTGTACTAGCTCGCAGCCACCCGGGAGAGCTGTACCAATCCACAACAACCCGGGTGAGCTGTACTAATCTACAACCACCCTACCCGGCCCACGAAATAACTGTACATTAATAATACACACCTTTGTAACTACTAGTTCAACGATATTTTCCGTTATTATTGCTCATCGCAACATCACGCCGCTTCTTAGTAAGCGGTGACGAATTTTTCACTGGCCGCCCCGTGAAAGCTGAGGATCGAGTAAGCGGTTTTGCAGTATAAATAAGGCAAGGGACAACGACCATCTTTAATCAAACAGTTCCACAACAACGCTTAAACTGGTGAATAACCCAATCAATTACTAATAACCCAATCAATTACTAATTAACTAAACAATTTAAAAAAAAATGGCTGTTAAAGGACTAGGACAGATCGACCAGAAGTACGACGGCTCTAAGCTGCGTATTGGTATCATCCACGCCCGTTGGAACCGCAGCGTTATCGACGCTCTGGTTGCCGGTGCTATTGCGCGCATGCGCGAGCTGGGTGTCCCTGAGTCCAGTATCATTGTTGAGACTGTTCCAGGTTCGTACGAGCTTCCTTACGGTACCAAGCGTTTCGTCGAGCGTGAGCGCAAGAACGGCACTCCTCTGGACGCTGTTATCCCAATTGGTGTGCTGATCAAGGGCTCCACCATGCACTTTGAGTACATTTCCGACTCTGTCACACACGCCTTGATGAATCTGCAGGACAAGGTACACATTCCAGTTATCTTTGGTCTGCTGACCTGCATGACCGAGGAGCAGGCTCTGGCCAGAGCTGGTATTGATGCGGCGCACTCCATGCACAACCACGGTGAGGACTGGGGTGCGTGTGCCGTCGAGATGTCTTTGAAGTTCGGTCCTAACGCTTTTTAGGCTGATGATATGTAGCAATTAACTTTTATAGTCTAACGAATTTTACAGTATTGAAGGGGGGGTGTTATATCGGGGAGAGTCGAAGAAAGAGACGGGTGTTGTCAAAGTGCAACACTGCCATTATTCCAACGGTCAAGCACCGTAATATTCTATAATTGTTAAATATCAATTGTTTGTGGGTTATGCGATTGTTAAATATCAATTGTTTGTGGGTTATGCGATTGTTATATATCTATTGTGCGTTACGCAATTGTTAAATATCAATTGTGCGTTACGCAATTGTTAAATATCTATTGTGTGTTACGCAATTGTTAATATACATATAGCTGTGTTTACATCCGATGAGCAATTCTCTCTTATATAAGCGTGCGAGTTCCCTCACGGGTGCGCTTTCTCTGCTGGTGACGCAGGGCATCACGGCGCTTGTGCTTCATCTCCCTTGTCCATGCACCACGCTGGTTCCAGAACTCCTCGTCCCAGTTAGCTAGAGGGTCTGTGGCTGTGGTACCAGCACCACCAGCGATATGAGCCAACTGGGTCTGACCCTGCAAGAAGGGAGAGCGGAAGTGCGCAAAGAAGAGACGCTTCTTTGGACCATGGATCTCCAAGGGTTCAACCTCGTTGGTTGCGCCAGTAGCAGCGCTGGTAACCACAGTTTCCGCCTTGTTTTGGTTCACATCGATATCGTCGGCACCAGCACTCAACTGGAACATGCCACCAGGCTGGGGAGTGTCTGGGTTGAACAGGGAACGAAGGGTGTCTGTGTTACTGATTGTACCAGTAACAACCGTGTTGACAGGCTTGTCGGTGAACACAGGAATAGGTTCGTCTTCCACTTTTTTGTGTTTCTTGTTAGATTTATCGTGTTTGGTCTCATTGTACTCCTCGTTGTACTCCTCGTTGTACTGGTTGTTGTACTGGTTGTTGTACTGGTTGTTGTACTCCTCGTTGTACTGGTTGTCATACTGGTTGTCGTATTGATTGTTGTACTGCCCGTTATTCTGGTCGTTATAGTTTTCATCGTACTTTCCATTATAATTCTCATTGTAACCATTCTCGTAGTTTCCGGTATAATTCTCATCGTAACCTTCGTTGTACTGACCACTCTCCTCTTCATATGGCTCCTCATTGAAACCAAACTCCTCGGCTTCATCAGAGTCGACAACCGCAGTAGCCTTGTCGAAATCCATCCCACTGAGCAAAGACGATAGCACACCACTGTTCTTCTCACGTTCCTGGGCAGTACGGATATCATCATCGCCATCTTCTTCTTGATCCTCTTCACCAGCTACATCCTTCTGTCCAGGTTCGTGGGTGATGGTGAGTGTCGCTCCTGAGGCCTTGTCGTGAACCTTTACAGAACTTCTGGAGCGGGCATAGTTCAATCTATCAACGATGTGATCAAACCCATTCCACCACTTGTTACCAGAAAACCGCGCCACCAGATCACCCAGCTCCTTGTTTCTTTCGTAACCCCACAGCTTTGTCTTGTAGCATTTGTAAACCTTCAGCGATCCACCGACATCCACCCTGAAAGTGATAGTTCCCAGTTCACGTCTAGTACGGGGCTTGACACGCATACGTCCCTGCATGACGTCACGGCGATCCTGCCACGACATGGCAATGTTTTCTAACTTTCTGTAGTGCTCCCAGTCACGCTTAGCACTGCGCTGAGCAATGCGATAACTGTCGCGCTCATCCTTCGCATGTTGGGCTGCCCAAGTGTCCTGGAAACTTGGTTTGGCAACGTCAATACGCAAAGTATTGCCCATGAAGTTAAGGTTGTTGAAATTACGCTTCATCTTCTGGAACTGCGCCTCGTCCTCAAAGGTTACATCCAAAAACCCAAACGTCCCATGGTTATCGAACCCACTGCTCTCCTTGTCAACAGTCCCGAAGGTCCCGAAACGCTTGAAGAGATCGGCAAAACACTCCTCACTGTTGTTGAGAACATTCCCGACGAATACACGTTTCTGTACTTCAGTCATTCTTCGCTGTTGTGCTTACTTATATGCAAGAGAAATGCGTTGATTGCGAGTCGAGGATGCTTGCTTTCTATACAAGTGATGCTCATCGCTTGGCTTTGGGCGCTGAAAATTTTTCAATCACGTGATGGTAAAATTCCCATATGATAGGGAAATGGTCCAAAACAAGGGAAAAGTGGAATACAAGTCTGTACTGTGGTATATTGTGAAGATGATTTGTGCGGGGTGTGTCGTGGTGCATGTTTTCATGTTTTACCACCAGCTCCAACACCCACAAAAGAGCCCAATTTGTACTGATTATTGTCTTTTTGGCACCAGAAATCACGTGCGCTCAAATCTCGGCGCTTAAATTTTGGGAACATTTTATATAAAAGGGAGGATTTTTGCCACCGAAAGGAAACTTTTAACCCACTTTGAAAGACTGGAAAACTGTACAATTCAACGTACATCCACATACATATTGATCATGGTGTCAGGACCAACACTGTTTCACAACTATACGGGTTCTGTTTCTTTCCAGACACGGTTCTGGGCCCTGCCAATTACATTCATCAACACTTATCAGCAGCGCATTAACGTAGGAAGGGTAAACGACAAAACACGACAGTCAATATGTTCATGACTTACCAAAACAACACATCCCATTGCACAACAAATAGCACCGTCCCACTCTTTCTCCATAGGAAATACCTTTAAATAACTACTACCACCCCAGCAGAGAAGTTACCCGCCCCGCCCAAATTTGCACGTGACTTCAATGTCCGGGTGAAAAAAAAAATAACAGAGCAAAGTTGCGTAGCTTCACGCATCCACCAGCCTGTCCAAACCGGCAAGGGAGCGGTGTTGTTGCTTATAATAATCGGCAGGAGCAAAATTAAGAGCGTCGTTTCCACTGTCCAACCTCTCAATTACAGCAGGTTACCCATACCCTTTGCTAATAACCTATCTACGCACACGCGATGAGTTCTCCTAGCAAGAGTGGTACAACGGTGGATACGAGCGCCTATCCCTCCATGGACTGGCCAACAGCTCTGGACATCCCTCTTAAGGCGTCGGAGGAACTGGTCAGTATCGATTTGGAAACTGATCTTCCAGACGATCCTAATGATCTGAGAACTCTGTTGGTTGAAGAGAATTCCGACAAGGAACACTGGCTGACAATTGCTATTGCGTACTGTAACCACGGAATGCTAGAGAGTGGTATCAAATTGGTCAAGATTGCTCTGGAGATCTTCCAGGACCAGGATAGTGCTAATCTACATACTTTCCTAACCTGGGCATTCCTGAAAATGGCCAAGCAAAATTCATCGGACCCTGACCAGAGAGAGAAGAGTCTGCAAGACGCCGAACTGAGTTTGAAAGACGCTATCACTTTCAACCCAACGTGGATCGGAAATATTCTGGCCACATTAGACCTGTATTACCAAAGAGGCCATTACGAGAAAGCTCTGGAAACGGCTGATTTATTCATCAAGGGTATTGAGGCTGAGGAGCGCAGATCTGGTAAACAGCTCAAGCCAAACTGCATGTTTCTATTCCTAAGAGCTAAGTTGCTATACCACAAGAAGAACTACAAGGCCAGTTTGAAGTCATTCCAGGAGCTACTGGTCATCAACCCAGTCATAAAGCCAGACCCAAGAATTGGTGTTGGTATGTGTTTCTGGCAGCTAAAGGACTACAAGATGGCCATCAAGGCGTGGAAGAGAGCCGCACAGTTGGACCCCACCAACAAAAATGCCCAGATTCTTGTCTTGTTGACAGAGTTTTACAATGCCTTGACGGATTCTGTTAATGATGCGGAGTTCAAAGAGTCCTTCACTTCTGCTTTGAAGGGCCTTGACGCCCAACTCAGCGCAGATAAGGAGAACCCAGTATTGTTGACGCTACTTCAGAGTTACTACTACTTCAAGGGCGAGTACCAGAAAATTTTGGATGTTTACAGTACCAAACTAGAGTCAAGAAAGACTTTAATCTCAGCGACAGTATTGTCCGACGCCACATTCTGGTGTGGTAGAGCGTATTATGCCCTTGGCGAATACCGTAAGGCTTTCTCCATGTTCCAGGAGAGTTTGAGAAACAACGAGGACAACTTGCTAGCAAAGTTTGGTATTGGGCAATCGCAGATCAAGACTAACCTGATCGAGGAGAGTATCCTGACATTTGAGAACATGTTCAAGACCCAGGAGTCCATCCAGGAACTAAACTACATCCTGGGTGTTCTGTACTCTGGTAAGTGTCTGGATGTCACCGATGCTCTGTCCGGGAAGGACTTGCTAAGTATATCTTCCAAGGCCATTCAGTTCCTGGAAAGATACGTTAACATAACAACAGCCAAGAAAACCCAACTTGTGGCTCCGCGCGCATACCTGCTCCTGTCAAGATTGTATGAGATCGGTAACAACTATAAGCAATCTCTGGATTTCCTGTCCAAGGTTGTCGACGAGCTGAAGTTCATAAATGAGGGTGCCGTTCCTCTTGAGGTCTACAACAATATGGGATGTTTCTACTTTGTAAGTGGTGAGATCGAGAATGCTACAAAGTACTTTGAAATGGCAAAGGAAACTAATACTGACGATAGCACTGCTATAACTCTTGACTTTAACATTGCCAGATCACAGGAGTCAGTGAAATTGGAGGAATCAGCCGAGACATACACCAGCATTTTGTCCACGCACCCCAAGTACTTGTCTGCCCGCATCCGTGAGTTGTATTGTAAGTATATTGTGAGCACTAAGCATAATTTGGAGGAAGAGGATGTTGTTATGAAGAAGCTGCTTGGAGCACACGAGGCAAACCTAGAGGTGAGATCGTTTTATAGTTGGTTCTTGAAGAACGTCAAGGGCGATGATTCTCAAGCCACCGAGACGAACAAGGAAACCCTTGTAAAATACAACTCTCACGACGTATATGCGCTAGTGTCATTAGCAAACCTGTACAGTACAATCGCCCATGACTCCCACAAGGACACTGAGAAGAGCACACAATCATACCTAAAGGCAATCCAACTATACCAAAAGGTTCTGCAGATCGATCCGCTGAATGTATTTGCTGCGCAAGGTCTAGCAGTTGTGTTTGCGGAACAACGTCGCATGGGTCCTGCCCTTGAAATTCTTCGTAAGGTACGTGACTCTGTCAAGAATGAGGATGTCCATATCAACCTTGCCAACTGTCTCTTAGAGATGAATGAATATGCCAAGGCCATTGAGACTTATGATCTGCTTGTGAGAACGTTCAGCAATCTAAAACACAAGGCTTACATTTTGAACCTGTTGGGACGCGCCTGGTACTTCCGTGGTCTACGTGAGAAGAATGTTGAGTTCTTAAAGAAGGGACATGCTAGTGTACAGGAATCCATCACGGTTGCTGTTGGAGAGGAGAATTCAAGTCAAAAGTTTATTTCTATTCTCAAGTATAACCTTGTACTCTTTGTGTTCCAGATATGCGAGACCCTCCGTCGTGCTGCTCCCCGTGACCGCACAAAGGAGGATCTAGAACAGGCCCAGAAAGACCTTGCCGATGCCCTGGACTCATTACGCGAATTGTCAAAGAAGGAATCTGGATTTACTGTGATTTCAACTGAGGAGTTGGAGCAGCGCATCCAACTGGGTGAGACCACGATGCAGGCGGCTATCGAGCGTGCCATTGAGGAGCAGACGAAGCACGATGCCGCAGAGGCTACGAAGCTGGACGACGCTCGTCGTGCTCTGGAGGAGCAGGCTAAAGAACAGGAGCGTGAAAAGGCTGCGGCCGAAGCGACAATCCGTGAGCGTGCTGCCAAGCAGGCTGCCGAGTACCAGCGTTTGCAGGACGAAGCTCAGAAATATGTCCAAGAACGTGATGCCCTTGTTGACGACGATAACACCCTAGCTGATGATGATACTGAAAAGCCTCGCAAGCGCAAGCGTAAGAGCAAGGCTGCTAGCGATAGCGACAGTGAGGAGGCCAGCGATCACAACGATGAGAGCAGTGGCAGCGACAGTGACGAGGCAGTGAGCAAGCGCGCCCGCAGAGGAGGCAAGAAATCGACGCTATCTAAGGAGATTGTAGAAAGTGATAACGACGATGACGATGATTTGTTCTGAGAGTAAAAGGAACTATGTACTATGTAAATTATTGAATCGGCATGCGATTAAGGCAAAATATAAGAATGATTTCGATAGAGCGTTCTGGCGGTGATTATTGCGGGTTCGAGCAGCTTTGCTTTCACTTCGATTAGTTATCGTTGCGGGTCAGTTCCCTGTAAGTTTCTTGGTGAAACGTTTCACATATAGAAACTTCCAGACAATGGGTTATTTGTGAGTGAATATGTATAATGAGGTGTATTATCAAATTAACCTTATACAAGATATGTCAGTCAGCGTGTTTTGACTATGGCTGAAATACACCACAAGAAGAAACAAAGGGGTCAACTCTTCCCTTCGTGATTTTCTCAATGAAACAAACAAAACAATGTTGTGTAGTAAATAGCAAGCATCATTTTCCACTACATCTCTTCTCTTGGTATTAGGATTTGTATTGCACAGGTTCCTCTGTGTTACCCATACACATGATAAACGAGTTGGCAGTCACTGCTAATGTTATCAGATACAAAATAATCTGTGCAATGTTTGATGTAGTTGTACAATATATAACATAGTATTAACAAACGTATACGAAACGATGACAGCGGTATTATTGGAAGTTTTATATTT
The DNA here is from genome assembly GCA_030579215.1 of Maudiozyma pseudohumilis. NCBI lineage: Eukaryota > Fungi > Ascomycota > Saccharomycetes > Saccharomycetales > Saccharomycetaceae > Maudiozyma > Maudiozyma pseudohumilis. The sequence goes on from JAKTPZ010000268.1 coordinate 34,214, forward strand.
TCATGACTATTTTAGATGCAAGCTGGTAATTTTCATTGTGAATCCAAGTGTGGTTGCGTATCTTCAGCTTAAGAATGACTGTATATCGACCGTTCCACAACCCCACGATTAACGTCTTCACAACCCCATGATTAACGTCTTCACAACCCCATGATTAACGTCTCCACCTTGCTGCATCCCTTCTTGCACTCTGGGCATCCTTGTAAACCCCCTTCTCAAACTCATCGAGTGTTGCCAAAAAGGGCGAGTTACCCGTAACATTTGTGCCCGTGTTCACGCTATCACCACCGGCAATACTTCCTATACCACTCGACCCCACCGCAGCAGCACTGGCCCCGCCGGCATTAGCAAACCCGTTAATCTCCTGTGCCCTCTCCAGCAGCAGCCCAGCGACCTGTTTCGCCAACTCCTGGTCTGCATACAAGGCACACCACCTCAGTGCCAAGGCGTAGAAATGTGGTTGAACAGCATGCACGTCCAGTGCCACGGGGTCTGCCCTGACTGCTGCCATGACCTTGGGACCCAGTGCGGGCGGCACTTGCATCTCCACGAACGGCGTAGCATCGTCGTCCGTCTCTGAATCACCAGCCACCACAACAGCAAGGATCTGGGCCAGCCAGAGGGGTAGATGTAACGTTGTGCCGGCCTGAACAGTACCACCGGGACGACCATCAAGGAAACCAAGGCCGGGAACTGTGTGAAGGAAACGGCAGGGAACGTCGCTGCCGTCGCAAAGAATGTCGTCAAGGGAGTAGTACATGGGAGAGAGAGCTAAGGAATCAAACGACGAATCTTATTAATGACGTTTGGGAGTGGTACGTCTTATTAATGACTTTAGGGAGTGGTACGTCTTCTTAACTGAATATTTGAACGAAAAAGAGGGAAAATAAACAACTGTTGAAAGGATAAACTAGTTGTTCAAAATATGAGTGCAATGGACAAATTCTTCAAAATATAAGGCCTATGAGCGAGTATAAAAACGATAAGTGCAAACCCGAGTACCAAACTGATGTATAACTAATGCACTTTGCAATTCTGTAGACTCCTTTGGCCTGAACTAGCACAACCGAACCTGTAAATATATCAATTGAGTTCAATCCATCCAGGTTCTTGTTCAAATATCCATCAAAGCACTGCGTTCTCTGCGGTCGTTTCTGTGCAAAAGTCGGCGACGCGTCTTGAAATTTGTCGCGTTGTTTTTTGTTGTCAAGTTGCTCTGGAATTATGTAATTTTATGTCTATATTTACGTTGGATTTGTGTTGTATTTGTGTTGTATTTGTGTTGTATTTGTGTTGTATCTGTGATATGCTATGTCGTATTGCATCGTGGATGTGGTTTTAATATATTGACAAGTTGGGCAGTAGCGGGTTGTTTCAATGGGGCTGTCGCGTGGACCACTTGTGTAAATCGCTTCTGTTGTAAATATTATACATTAGCCAGTGTCCTGTGAGTTTTAGTAATGCCCTTTGATATGAGGTAGCGGTCATTGATATACGAGGTCTTCTAGACCTCTCGTTGCATTGTTCGTTTGTCATATCTTCTGTTCAGCCAAGGTATTCTCAGTCATTGGGGCGTAAGCGATACAATGTGCGGTTATATTAGTCGGTACAATGTGCGGTTATATTAGTCGATACAAGAGCGCGGCTCTATGAGACGATGCCTACATCAATATCTAGGCATATACCTACCTGAATCGCTGGAACTAGTTGATGTGAGTGTCAATAGCACGCAGCACGTGATTATATGTCACGTGCGACGAAATAGGTGCTAAACATCATCGACTAGGCGATACAGAATAATCATGCAACCAACGGCGTAACAGCACGTACAAATATGTACACTTCAGTTATCGAGACCAATGGAATAGTCTAAATACACATCGTATCAACCCTGGCTTCAAGACAACACTGATCATATTTGTATGTTGCTGTAAAACGCTTCGAAGTTTAGCAAGTGCTTGTACTCTTATAATGACACTTGATACAGTTATTTATTTGTAGATATATGTACGGATACCTCACCTTCCGTGTAGAGTGGTTCCCCCTTGACATCCACCAACACTCCAACGAATACAGGTGCAGCTCCGTTTATCAGTTTCTTGCATGTGCTATATCCGCCCAAGTCACCAACCCCAACTTAATAAAACTATTACCGCCCCAAAAAGATTAACACATATATGTTACTACAGCTGAACACCCCACACATGTATTGATGAACTGATCTGCACCTTCATACCGCTTTGTTCACATTTCACTCTCTTGCAGATTCGAACCCTGGATTGAATATTTCGGGGTTCGGCGATAAGCAGGCAGTGCCGGTGGAGACGCGTTTATTGGAGATTCGATTGTTATATAAACAGGGACCGCTTTCACTGTTGCAAAAAGGACGGTTTAACACCACTTTTGTTGGAGATTCGACCCCCTCACGACCCCAAATTAACTAGTTGCAATTGCCAATGTACACCTGCGACACTCTCATCCAACACCCCGCTCTCTCTCAGCTTGTTTCGTTCCTGGACAAGACTGCCGGAAGGGAGAAAGCTCTACGTCTTCTGCAGTATCTCTGCAGACTCCTTGGCGCTCTTAACGCTGCTAATGGGTCCCCTGGCAACTCTCTGCGTCTTGCTGCACAGTTCGCGCTGGCTCGCAAGATGCTGCGGTTCCTCAAGCCTCTGAACCATATGCAAACCGCTGCTAAGTTGTACAACAACACACTGCTCGTGGACCCCGTGTCTCGGGTCCTCTCTGTTGTGAGACAACTTGGGTACGCTGCGTACCTTGGTTTGGATCAGGTCGCCTTGCTACGGATACTGCGTGTTTTGCCAACAACTAATTTGACCGGTGTGGCCTTGCCACGCCTGGCTAACTGGTGCTGGGCTGGAGCTCTGGTTGCGGCATTGGCCCTGGACGGGCGTAAAGCGTGCATTGCTAGGGACAAGATGATCAAGTTGCGCGAAGAGGCTAGTGATGGTGACGATACCAAGATCAAGGAGGCGATGACAAGCGCTCGCTCCGAGTTTTCTGCGGCGTGGAAGAAGGCTGTTTGGGATGCGCTGGATGCAGTCATTGTGGGAAGTAATTTGGGATACTTGCCAGTGGGAGAGCAGTATGTGGGCGTTGCTGGTGTTGTTACCAGTGTTATGGGTGTCAGGGAGGTATGGGATGCTGCTGGTAAATAGAGCAAGTATCTACCCGTCACCCTGGTAATGAGCGAATCGGCTTGGTAGATGATTATGTTAGCAATTACAAGCTTTAAAGGCAATTAGCGGATGCTACAATGTTAAAACTCTGGCAACCAGTAAATCCGCTTTTGAGAATGAGTTGTACGCAGTGTTTTGAGGATGAGTTGTACAGTGTTTTGAGGATGAGTTGTACAGTGTTTTGTGTTGGAGTATGGTGATATTTTTTTGTCTGATCCTTAGCAAGCTGTATACCTACTCGATATTGTGTTATTTATCATTCTCATTCGGGATTGACTCACGACTCTCTATTACATCTAAGACTAGTGTAATAACTCTGTCGTGTTTCGGTGTTTTTTGTCTTCCCTGTCTGTCCTCTAGTACGTTCTCATCTGTTCGTTATCTGCTTGCCTTTACGTCGTGTATTTGTTATTCGCCCGTCCTCTAAATGCTGTCGACTTCTTTCTCCATATGATTTGTCTCATTTGCCTTTTTTATATCATTTATTTCTAGTTTACGTGTGGGCTAATAGCCCATATTTCCATCCATTACTCACTCCTACGTATATTTATATTCTCTATTCTAAAGATATTTCCTATACACATCGTGCTCTCCGAATAAGAGCACAGTGACACTTTACAGGCGTTTATGTATCAATGCGGGAAGGTGTTTTGATTTCTGTTGAAACACATATGTGACATCCTCTTATTGAATTACACTACACACATGTCCTGGTATGCACGGTACACGCATTGGGTGTCAAGTGTCGACCCAGCAGAAAATACACTAAGAAATATCAATTTTAATGAGTTGGAGTAAGTTTTATAACTCATGTATTCATGTGCATCAGACCATCATGAAATGTTCTTGGAATCAAGCAAGTAAGACCGGTGATTAATATTATTTAATTTGGGATAACAAACACATCTATACTTTGTGCTAGCACTTATTACGTTGAACTGTAATGTTACTGTTTGTGAAGGTTACGTGGGTTTAGAGAGCAGGTGTATCTTGGGTGCATATATTTACCCGGCAGAGTTATTATACAAGGATGATGCTAACTGCGGAATTAATTGAGATGGCAATATCGTAAACAACTGATGATGTACTCGTACACTATTATACTGGAAAGTTCATGGGTAATCATAAACAACATAATGGAGGAGTGGCACCATATATGCAGGAGACATGATCCACTAGTAGTTTGGGTCAATACCACTATCCCAAGCCTTTTTTTAAGTTGGCTATAGCAATTGCTATTACGATCGGCTATCCTATCGAACTTCAAACAGATTTATCGATTAAACCAAACCTTTTCCAGCACTCAAATCATGCTATTAAACATTTACACATATATTTGTTCCCCAAACACTGCCAGATTGCGGCTCCCGGCCCGCTTTCTTATTACTCGGAGACACCGAATCACGTGACCTGAAATTTCGGCCGTGGACTTCCACCTCAATTTGAATTCAAAACATCAACGCACTTCAAACACTGGCACATCGACAAGAAGAAACAGCAACAAACAAGAGATAAAGAGACCTAAAGAGCAGTTAAGGTTAATAAAAGAGCTTCATTCAACACGAAGTAGGAGATTGTTGCCATAAATAAGACACAGCTGTGATAAACGAGCGCTACCCTGTCATACACGAGCGCTACATACCAATAAATACTGCCTACTGCCTGGGAAACGTATCATAATGAGTGCCGTAAACTCCCCAAATGCTGACGGTCTAGGTGTTGGGATTCCAGTAAACACACCAGGAAACATGAGTTCTCCCGGAAGCACTCCTGGCGGCCAAACACGCACCAGTAGTAACAACAGCAGAGCGATGATGCCCCAAGGTATGCAAGTGCCCCAAGGTATGCAGATTCCACAGGGTATGCAAATGCCCCAAGGTATGCCAATTCCACAAGGAATACCAGGTACACCACAGCAACAATTAACCCCGCTGCAACGTCAGAAATTACAGTACCAGCAACAATTGTTGCGTCAACGACAGGCGATACAGAATTACGAGAGTCAATTCTACCAGCTTCTCATGACCCTGAACAAGAAACCAAAGCGTCTTTACAACTTCGTTGAGGATACTGATTCTATTCTGAAGAAGTACGAACAATACAGACCCAGTTTTGAATTCCACATATACGAAAATAACTACAAACTGTGCACTCCTCTGGCTGTGAGAAATCAGCAACAGCAACAGCAACAGCAACAACATCAAAAGTCACCATCAGATGTGTCTAATGACGGTTTGGTTCTTAATAAGAACAATGAAGTTTTGAAGGAGTTTCTGGAGTATGTTGCCCGAGGAATCATCCCAGAGGCAATTATGGAAGTGATTAGGGATTGCAAAATTCAAATGTACGAGAGTAATATTGTACTACAAGTGTACGATCACACAAACACTGTGGATGTCGCTGTTAGACCAGCCGCCAATGGGAATGCCCAGCCACAACCACAACCAAATGGACCCAATGGACCTACACCCGCAACAATGGCCAGTTCCCCGCCTCCTTCGACCGATAGCACATCTACACCGCTGCCAACTGTAAAGAGACCACGAGTATACCGCACTTTACTAAGACCTAATGATCTGACAAGTTACTACGATATGATGGCAATGGCAGATCAAGCCCGTTACTCTGACAGCATCTACCAGCAATTGGAATCTGAAGTTCTTTCGCTTACAAAGCGTAACATCAACCTGGATGTGAACCTGGATCCTTACAAACATCGTGATAAACTAGATGATGCAAATTTCTGTGAACCACAATGGGATGAAGTCAAGAAAGAGATGAAGTTCACTCACCGTCCAATGTCCACCCTCGAAAATACGAAGGGTGAGGTTGGACATATCAGTGAACACGAAGAATTGCCTCAACACAATTCTACGTACGAACAAATGATGCTGATCATGAACGAAAGGTCGTCGACAATCACAAGTTCTGCATTTGCAGCATCGCTAGCCAAGCATTCCTCAGAGAAGAAGGGATCTAAACCAGGTGGTGGCAACTCTGGTAGTGGTAAGGGTCTATCGGGAGGCCGGAACGGTGGGAGTGGATCTATATCAGCAGAGAGCAGTCAGGTATCGCTAGCTGCAGCTGCAGCGTCCAGCGTGAACAATGACAACAACCAGTTCAGTAGATTGAAGTTCATTGAACAGTACCGTATAAACAAACAGAAAAGAGATCAGCAAGAACAAGCAATGAATATGGCCAATGGTAACCAGGGTATGCCTAATAATACACCATTTATGCAGAAAATATCTATGGCAATGACAGAAGATAACCAGAATATGTCGCCACAGAAACAAAGGTTACAGAAGATGCAGAAGCAAGCAGCTCAGGCCAAGAATGGTGGGAAAAAGAATGCAGCCAATAACAGTGACAAGCCTAAGCCTAAGAGGCCGCGGAAGCCAAAGAAGGCGCCAGCTAACGGAGAGGCAGCTCCGAAGAAGAGACGTGTCACCAAGAAGAAAGCGGCTGCGAATGCCTCTGCTTCGGCAGCAACAACACCCGGTCCAACAGGAAACACATCTACAGTGGGAACTCCCGCTAGCTTTCAATCGGCTGGCTCTCCGCCATCTATGACTCCAAAATAGCATATTAAAAGGGTTCCACGTGTCGGTAAAATAACTAAGCTTTTTACGTTGTTATTATTGTTATTATTATTTTTTACATGTTAGTATAATTGAAATACAAAACGGTTACTTTATATATTATGTCAAGAGGGTGGACATCACAGGGTTATATATGCGTATGTTTATCATACCAAAAAAACGTCACTCTAACGACTCTTAACCCAGTCAGAAGTCCCATTGCACCTAGGCAAATGTCTCCTTCGGCTCACTTTCCAGTAGATACTTGATCAGTTCGTAAATGTTCTGTCTATCGGCAATTGTGTGAATCCAGACGCCAAACACCTCGTGTTTCAGGTTCTTGATAATCACTAGATCGTCCTTTACCTCTACCCCCATCTTTTCTAGAGGGTTGGCCTTGTCTTCCATCACATCAAACACCTTGCGCTTGTTTATAACGCTGTTTGGAACAATACCCATGGAAAAGTTGTCTGGGTTCATCCTATTCATGATAATTAGACCGTAGTTGTATATGTCCCTCCCGCTCAGTACAGTGCTGGGATTCGTAGGGCCAACGATGTTGTTACTGGCATATATGTCGGAGCCCTGTGTCCTCAGAGAACCATCGGCAATGGAAGCGGAAGACATTCCAGATATACTTCCTTTACTATTGTCGAATGAGTTGCCCCCCTTATGGCTATTTCCCTGTGCGTCTGTACTGTAGAGACCGTCGTCTACGTGGAGTAAAGGTTCGCCATTGCTGATATCCCTCAGGTAGATGGCTAGCACACCCTGATAGTCCAGCTTTGCCCACTCATCTTTCTGGAAATCCCACTTGTATATAGAGGCATGAGGAGTGTGGAACAACAATTGTTTGATCTTCGGGTCGTACCTTCCAATGACATTGAAATTCAGGGCCTTTCTGTAGAATTCCAGAGCGTTGGACTGTTCAGCCTCGCTCTCGTTAGCTTGTGTTTCTGTCATCGTTGTAGTGGTGAATGTGTGGGTGAGGATGTGATATTACTGAGGTGTGTTTTGTCTCTTTGAATAGCAGACTCGGTTTTGTATTCTGAACGTTGTTGGCTGCCCTGGGAGCTGCAGTGGTTCATTTTTTTTTCAGCTCACGTTGTCCTTAAAGGAGGGTCGATTTTGCAGATAATTCAGCAAAGTATGAGGAAAATATAGTAAAATTAGTAAGTTGGAACGGTTGAGTAAATACTGATCCCAATGTAGTTAGAATCGGTTGTTTTTTTATAGCTATTTTATTATTTTTTTGATGTGAGGTTGTGACTGGGTTTTGGATTGTCTTCTCGTTTGGCGGATATTTAATTCAACTGATATGATTAAGGCGAGGGGTATTCGGTATGCGTGTGATTACATAAGTACGAGAGGACGTTGGTGAGTTTAGTTGTTTGTGATCTTATTATAATGAGAGCTAGAACACACATTTCAATAGCAGGATATATTTTTTTTGAATTTACTCGAATTTTGTTTATGTATAGCAATCAATTCACACCATTTCCAAGTTCACTCTTCAAGAACTATTTATAATATTGATAAAATCGCAGTAAAAAACTTCCAAATTTTACCACGACCATTAAGTTGTTCTACATCTCATAATATTAAGTTGTTCTACATCTCCTATTCTGAACCACAAAACACCACAATACATAGCTATAACTGTTTATGTGACAATAAAATGAATATTCACATCCCTACGTCCAATATACACACATATTGCTGCGAAAGCTTCAACCTCACAAACCCACATCTCTAACGCAAAGGCTGAAACAAATACACCACAATACTCTCTCATCCCATCCAAAAAAGCAAAAACTCATCAAAACTTTATAATAGTATATATTTGTACGTACAAACTACAATCTACCTTCCTGCTTTAGAATTTGAGCAGCAGTATCATCAACGGTCTGCTTAAGACCCATGAACTCAAAGCCCAAAATCTCCTTAGTCTTGCTGTTGTCGGTTTTAGCACCCTTGGTAGAGTGCTCAATACCACTCTCTGGAGTACCGACTGGAATGGTACCCTTCAGAGCTGGGAAATCGGCGTTCAGGTAGTTTAGGATATCCTGGGTGTTGAAAGCACCTTGACTCATCAACAGTCTTTGGCCGATAGTGTTCTCCTTCTGGAAGGCGTACAAGTGGGCCTTGGCAACATCACGCACATCAACGTAGCCACCGGAGAAGGATTGAGTCTCGTTCTCTGGGGTAGAGTGCAGAGCGGCGTTAATGAACTCACAAGAGGTGTTCAGGGTCTTGCTGACATCGGAATCAAATCTCTGAGGACCAAACACATAGACAGGGTTGACTGCAGATAGCTTAAACTTGACCTGGTCCTTGTTTTCGTTGTAAAACTTCCAGGCAGCCTCCTCGGCGATTTTCTTGGAGCCACAGTAGGCGGAAGGACCGTTTCTCTGGCAGGACTCCCAAGTGTCTGGGTTCCAAGACTGCTCGGTGAACACCAAGTTGTCGTCATCAAGGTTCATAAGGTCGAAGATAGCAGCCATACTCGAGGTAATAACCACACGCTCAACAGTATCAGCAGCGTACTTCTTGATTGCCTCAAGGATGCCAACAGTACCGTTACGGGCTGGGATCAGCAGGTCCTTCTCGTAATCAGTGACATTGAACTGGAATGGAGAAGCAGTGTGCAGAACATACTTAATCTCCTTACCATGGGCCTTGAATGCCTCATCGAACGCACCCAGTTGGGCAATATCTGGCACAATCACCATGGAAAGGTTAGGATTGTTACCGAACTTCGCCTGCAATTCATCGATCTTACCCTGCGATCTGGCAGAACCAATGACCTTGTAGTTTTGGTCTAGCAGCTGACCAACAATATGCTGGGCAATGAAACCGGTGGCACCTGATACGAATACTGACATTTTTTTATTATTATTATTATCTTGTTTATGGCTAAGATATTTTTTATTCAATATCTAAATTAATAAAAATCGAGGGAGTAAGAACAAAAGCATACATGTGTCAATGCCCCTCCCATATTTATAGATAGGGAAACCGGAACCGATCGTCCAAAAAATTGGCTCCACGTGAAGCTCTTGCAAATTCCTCCTTTCTTCTTTTGGTGCAAACTGCGCCCAGGATATGCATTATTACATAATAAATATATTTTTTTCTTATGTAATAAAAAAATATTCATTTTCGGCCGAATCAGCTTCCTAAAGCAATTATCTCCGAGAGCATCATAAATGATGTCATAATATGTATCAATAGTTGCGTTATCATCTTCTTTTCTATTACATAATTTATTGCATTTTTAAGTAAAGTATACAATATTATGTATGTATTAGACTACTGTTTAGTTGAACTCCTTGTCGTAGTCGGTCAGGACGAATCTGTACCTGACATCACCCTTCTCCATGCGCTCGAAAATGGTGTTGATGTTGGCCTCATTGATTGGGTACTTCTCGATCCAGATACGTAGGTTCTTTTCAGAGACCAACTTTAGTAGCTGCTTGATCTCGTGGATAGAGCCGAGGTGACTGTTCTCAATCGACACACCAAGCAGACCGAATGGCTTCAGGACAATCTGCTCAGATTGCTCTGGGACAGAAATAGACACAATGCGGCCACCGACCTGCATGATGTGTGGCAGATTCTCAAAATCAACATCCTTCAGGGAACCGGCACAAACAACAACCAGGTCTAGGGTGTCGTAGTACTTCTCCGCCCAGTCTGGCTCCTCCTTGGTAGCGATGAAGTGGTCAGCGCCCAGCTTCAGAGCATCATCTCTCTTCTTGGAAGTACGGGAGATAGCATAGACTTCGGCACCCAGCGCCTTGGCAAAGATTAGACCCATGTGGCCGATACCACCGATACCCAGGATACCAACCTTCTTACCTGGCCCAACATTGTTGCGCAGAAGTGGAGAAAAGACAGTGTTACCACCACACAGCAGTGGACCGGCAAACTCAGATGGGATGTTCTCAGGGATTGGAATGACAAAGTGCTCCTGGACTCTGATGTGGGAGGCATACCCACCTTTAGAGCAGTAGCCGTCGTCGAAGAACTGACCGTAGGTAGTGACACACTTGGCACAGTACGACTCGTTGTTGTTCTGACAACGGTGGCACTTCAGACAGGAGAAGCACTGGGCACCAACACCCACACGGTCACCTACCTGGACGTCATTGTTTGTGCATTTAGAGCCCTTGCGAACAACAGTACCGATGATCTCGTGGCCGACAACAACCGGCTTAGGCAGGTCACCCCAGTTTCCGGAGGCCGTGTGGATATCAGAGCCACAGACTCCACAGCACTCGATTTTGACGTCGATGTCCTGGTCACCAAATGGTCTAGGAGCATAGACAACACGCTTTGGGTGCTTCCAGTCCGCGTGGTCAACAATTCCGATACCGTCAAACTGTTCTGGATAGTGTAGCATTGTTAGAGAAGTGTTAGTGTTAGTGTTAGTGTGTTTGTGTGTGTGTGTGGTTTATTATATTGTATCCAAAATATGAATCAACAGATGTATATTCATACACCAACCCCTTATATACGTTGTGTTTCCTTGAATGCCTAAAGGGTCAAAAGTTGCTCAATTTCGTCATCGGGATTATATTATTTGAGGGCACTTCCAAAATTTTTCAGTAGCACCAATATTGTTGATTTGTGCGGCTGTTTCTTAGCAGGAAACTGGGAGCGGTTGCCCATTTAATCAACAGAACGGTGCTTCGTCCGGCTTCTTACATAATCACCGACGGAGTTCAATAGTCTCCTCGAGCCACACGTGGACCAGTTTGTACCCCCTTTTACTGAAGGGGTGGATCGCGAACATACAGCCGTGAAGGGGTACTGGCACGCGCCTGGAATACGATTGAGAAAATATTACATATCAGTATCGAGGCTGCACAGTAGAACCATGGGGAGTGTGCGTTTGCCGACCAAGACGCAAACGGATGTATTACAGGAAGTCATGATGCTCCACTTCCGTACTTCCGCATTTAGTGTGATGCTCCGCTTCCGTACTTCCGCTTTTAGTGTGATGTTCCGCTACTCTTTTGGTAATATTTACTCACTGCAAGATATGAAATAAACAAAAGCGAATTTCCCCGCGATGAGCCTAAGTGCCTCCCGCACCATCCACTGTCTAGAACAGTCTGTTTGCATGTTCAGATACTATTGGCCGCCATGCTAAAGGTTACCGTGGTCACACAATGTGCAAACACCCATATATATTTCTTTTTCCTTTTTTGTCCTGGGGTTGGCCTGAACGAATACACTCGGTTGCAGTACTTACTGCTGCTTCCCTGAAAATGGCCCAACCTAGCAAAAGAAGAAACGACACAGCCTCAATAGGATCACCGGGCTACACAGTACCGCTATACGATATCACTTCCAGAACAGACTGTCCCTATGTGCACATTTTCTCACATTTCTCCATACTTTGCCTGATTGCCTCCCGAAGGGAAAGCGGCGAGGGAGAACTCGAAAATCGCAACGAAAAAGGCACCGCCAGTCCCTCCTGATCGTAGAGAATAAGCTGACAGATCTCAGATTCCCCCAGCCAACCCTGTAGCATCCCAATCTCGATGCCTTTTCAAAATTTCTCTGCTGCTGCAACCATTTTTGAAGAAAAGTTTTTTTTCCATTCTCTTTGACCTGTCGTTTGGGGCGCGTCGCTCAGAAACACGCGCACAACGCCCAGAAAAGAAACAAAAAACGTCACAGACACCTCAGCAGGAAATTTCACAGGAGACAGAGGGAACGTCGAGATACTCGTATAGATGCAGCAAAAAGTTTCTCCCAGGAGGCTGGGGAAGAGTTTTGTTCTTGCTACGCTTTAGGAAGTTTTCTGTCCCGACTGTGATACACCAGTCCCACCCCTGGTTGTGTGGTTATGTTACCTGCATGGGTGGGTGCGGGAGTTTGAGAGGGGTGTTTGCGAGACACCTTCTAGTGCTGCTAAAACTAAACGCATCGGCATCGTATAGTGATCGAGATGCGCCGTATAACGTCTGGGGAATAGTACCCATGATGGTGCCTGTGTGCTGTGAAAGAACCGCAGACGCTTTGGCCGTTGGCATTGGTATTTTTAATCGCACACACCAGTTCGCAGACATAATCGTTTTCCTATTATGGGTATTATATTCTCTTTAGGAAACTTTTTCGTACTTGTATTCTCGTGTTTGTTGCAATTGCCCTGCTCTGAGCGTCTTCGACCGTGTTTGCCACCAAAATTAGCCTAGTGCATACGCGGTAGACACGAATATAGCACGAACATCCCAGAGAGATCTGTACATGCGATCCAAACGTCTACACTACAGTTCTCGTTTACAGCATCTAGATACGGGAGAGTAACAGTACATCTTGCGTTTGTGTTTGAACACTGCTTACAAAGAGTTGTAGTGCCAGCTTCAAATTGTGAATGTATGCTGGTATTTCATAGCGTGGTGCTATTATTGCACAGTGCATGAATGACATATGTGCCGGAAGTTTGTGACTACGGGCGTGTATATATAATGAGACACCAGGAGACTTTATTGTCTAGTTTGCGATCCTCTGTTTCCTATATCATACTTCCTATTGCAATTTTATCTTTAAGAACAGTAAGCACACATTCCACATTATTCACACACACATTACAATGAAATTGTCTGCTGCCACCCTGACTTTGGCCACAGCTCTGACTGTCAGAGCTGTTACTCCAACCCCAGAACAAACTGCCGAACTAGTGGTTCTGATGAACGATGTTAACGCCAACTTCGGTAAGTACACCAAATGGTTTTTGGGTTCTGGTAGTGGTATTCCAAAAGGTATTGTTGACGTTTATTTTGCTGTTCACCGTGCCAAGGCTGGTGACACGTCTTACACCTCCATGTTCACTGGTGTTGATGTAGACGCTTTGATCGCCATGGCTACTTCTGTCCCATGGTATTCCTCTTACCTGTCTGCCGAGATTGCCGACGCTCTATACAGTGTTTCCACTTCTCTGCACCCACCACAGCCATCTACTTCTTCTACATCTACTACTCCAGTCGTTCCATCCACTTCTTCCACATCTACTACTCCAGTCGTTCCATCCACTTCTTCCACTGTTGCTCCTGTCACTTCTTCCACTGTTGCTCCAGTCACTTCTTCCACTGTTGCTCCAGTCACTTCTTCCACTGTTGCTCCAGTCACTTCTTCCTCTGTTGCTCCAGTCGTTCCATCCACTTCTTCCACTGTTGCTCCAGTCACTTCTTCCTCTGTTGCTCCAGTCACCTCCTCTACCCAGGGCACAGAGCCTCTAAGTATCTCTGTCTCCGTTCCAGCTACTGAGTCTTCTACCTCCTCTGTCAGCTCCAGTGCTGTTCTATCAACTTCTTCTGTTCACGAGAATGACAACAACCCAACTGCCCCAATTATTGGTGCTTCTTCCTCTGCCGATGCTGTTGCCACTTCTCAGGCTCCATCTTCTTCTGCCGATGCTGTTGCCACTTCTCAGGCCCCATCTTCTTCTGCCGATGCCGTTGCCACTTCTCAGGCTCCATCTTCTTCTGCCGATGCCGCTGCCACTTCTGCCAATCCAACTTCCTCTGCTGCTTCTGCTGCTTCTGCTGTCGTTTCTTCTGCTCACCAGAACGAGAACGTCCCATCAGCATCTATCAAGGCTGCTTCTTCTGCTTCCTCTTCTGTTGCTACTGCCGCCTCCTCTGCCTCCTCTTCCGTCGCATCTTCTCTATCTGCTGTTGACGCTGACCCAAAGACTGCTGGTGTTTCCAACTCAACTGCCATTGCTAACTCTGCCAACACCGGTGCTAACATTGCTACCGCACACTCCACTGTTGTCTACAACAGAACTGCTACCGTTGTTACCGAGTCCGTTCTATCCACCGAGATCGACACCATTACTTCTTGTTCTGGTGGCTGCTCGACTGTCACTGCTACAAAGGAAGAGACCGAGACTGACTACACAACTACCTGCCCAGAGAGCGAGAAGACTAACAACGCTGCCCAGCAAATCACTAAGACTGCCATGACTACCACCATCGCCACTGTGTGTGACGAGAAGTGCCACTCTGCTAAGTCTGTTGCTTCTGTTGCTTCTGCTTCCTCTGTATCCGCCGCCGCTGAGGCCAAGAAGCAGATCACTCAGACTGTCATGACTACCACCATCGCCACTGTGTGTGACGAGAAGTGCCACTCTGCTAAGTCTGTTGCTTCTGCTTCCTCTGTATCCGCCGCCGCTGAGGCCAAGAAGCAGATCACTACCACTGTCACTACTTGTGACGAGGCTTGCCACTCTTCCAGATCCTCTGCTGCCTCTGTCGCCTCTGTCGCTTCTGTTAACGCTCAGGTCAAGCCTTCCAACGGTGCCACTACTGGTGCCACCACCGTCAAGGTTACCTCTGTTAACACTAAGAACACAGCTTCTCCAGCTGTTGCTCAGTACACTGAGGGTACCAAGGCTGGTTCCTCTCACGGTATCTCTCAGCAGACCAAGAACATGGCCGTCAAGGCTACTGGTCTAAGTGGTGCCGCTCTATTTGGTGCCGCTATGCTTCTGCTATGAATATGATAAACCGGATTTCCAGTTTATTTCCAATGACATTTCAACCTTCTCATGTAACAAAACACATCAATCAACAATCTATAGAGCATTCGTTCTAACGCACCCTATCTCTTTTAAGATATCTTAAAGGTGACCAAGATTATGATTTCATAACTATATTACCATTATAGAAATATATACCATATAAATCAATGTAGATTTTTTTCTATGCCCTTTTCGTAATTTCCCAAAACGAAACATGAATGTGAATACTAACACTATGCACCAATAATATGCACGGTCGAAGAACCATTTTTAGGATATGATCGCTGTTATTAGCATCAATGGAGAGTTTGGCCACTTCTTTGTTACCTCAGCATATTCCCGCTTTCTGCGACCTTCTCTGTGAAATATTGCAAATATCTGGAGCTGCCATCGGCGAGAAAGGGCATGGGCCGAAAATGTCATGATAGAGAGGAGCTCATCTCTTCTTCAAAGAGTTTGACAGCAGGTACCATGTTCGGAGCAAATGCTTGATGCTGTCATTATAAGATATTTTTGGAATCGACAATGCTAGAGCATGTATGTGCTGATTTGTAATGCAAAATGAGAAAGTAAAAAGTTAACTGCATGCCTATCGGGAGTGGGTAAATATTGAGACTTTGGGTGAACGAAGAGATGTTCCCAATAAAGTCACTGTCACAGATAGGGTTATATCTTACACCGTGGTGAGAAGGTGATATTAAATTGTTGAATATCAGAAATATTTCACAAGGAGACTGTAAGATGTTGGATGGGACCGTGATGACGTTTTAAACCTGTAAATACAGAAAATGATGATATGTAGTGAATATGAAACGTGACGATAATATTTTGGACTTCTTCACAGCATCACTGTGGCCAGTACAAGAACAATAAACGAAGACCAAGCGGTGAATGAATTTCCCTCTCCAACGAAGTCATCTAGCGATACCACTGATGTTTTTGTTGCAGTTGTTACAGTGGCGTATTCCTGAACAGTTGGGACGTAAGTGCCCTCTTGGTTACTGTATGAGTTGCCTGTTACGACACGTGACACATGGGATATCGAATCAGCATCTTGGATAGAGGATGGGAGTGCGTCATGGGCGGCCGTATCCTCTGGCGAGACCAGGGTTGTTGTTGCGTGGGCTGTTCTAATTGGAATGTTACCTGATTCCTGTGGTGATGCATTGCCGCCTATACCGTTAGTAGGATGAGGGGTTGCAGGGTTAACGGTTTGTTCACCACCACCTTCTTCATTCTCAGTTTTTGGATTAGATGTTGTGGTATGTGCACCGTTTGTTAATTCTAAAGTATCTGTTGTCACCACTGGGTATGGAGCATTTGTTAATCCTACTGTCTTTGTTGTCACAACAGTATTCGGAATATTTGTTGGTTCATACACATCCTCCTCCTCTCTAGTAGTGGTGACATGGACATCCGTGGCCTCTTCAGAAGGGTTTACCGTGGTACGCGATACACCGTCAACATTACCAGAGTCTTCCTCTTCTGCAGAAGTGACAGTGGTAGTAACAAGAATATCTGTAGTGCTGACCAAGGATGTCTCTGGTAAATTGGAAGATGTAGTATCTGGCAGGATTGGAGTCATTGTCGATTCACTTATTTCTATCGAGGACGAGACTTCTAACGTGAGTGAGGTATCCTGCACATCTGAAGTAGTGGATAGTCCGGAGGATATTGGGGTGGTTGTAAATGATTTTTCGTCAGAAGTTGGATGTACTTCTGATGCAGAGGGAAGTATAGGTTCCGTCTCACTTGGGTGTGGTTCAACATCTGTTGATGATGTATCAGTAGTAGACGCACTGGTGAATGAAGAATGCTCCGTCTCAGTCAATAACTCTGAGGATGTATACACTGTTGAGATATCAGAAGAGGTGTACTGAGACACAGATTCAGAAGGAGTAGTCTCCACTAAAGATTCGGACGATATTGGTTCCACTATCACTTCTGATGAGGAAGGTTCTACAACCACATCCGATGAGGACGATTCGACTATAACTTCTGATGATGTAGGTTCGATTATTGATTCGGAAGAGGTGATAATCATACTTGATTCGGATGTAGCATCCGTGGTAGGAATATTAGATGAGGTGGAAGATTCGGTGACAGGACATGTGTAAGCAGAAGTAACATAAGGCGGTGGAACCTGTGTTTCAAAACTGTTATCTCCGTCAAATTTGGGACACCTCTCTGTTTGATATGACCCCCTATTTTCATCGAAATAAGCATAATTGTCATCAGGACTGTACATGGTATCCTCCTCGGCGAATGTATTTCTAATATTATTAAGCTCGTAATACAGGTTTCCTGTTATATCTTCACCTCCATTAAAGACACTAAGAATGATGGGATACCAATATCCTGGTTCATACTTGTGAAGATTGAAGTTACCACCCGCACCTGCGAGTATATTATTGCAGAAGACGTTATTAATGGCATTCTGCAGACTTGTTTCGTAGCTACACACCGTTTTTTCTGTAGTGCTGCCAAGAAATATGTCAGGATATGTTTGAGCATAGGCACTTGTCCAGTGTGGTAATATAAACCCACAAGGTTTATCACGGTGGTTAGTCCACATCAGACCAAGCTTGCCATCACTGGGCATTCTGAAGTACCCTCTGAACTCCACAACAAACTGTTTAATTGTATCTGGATCGATATAGAATCCATGAATGAAATTGTTGTAATGTCTACGATAATAGACTGTGGTAGATGTCACTCCGTTTACCTGTCCGAGAAGTCTTCCCTCCGTGAGATAGTTTCTGGTGGATAAAAAGGTTTTCATTTCCGCCTCTGTAATGTCCTCTTTAAGGTTAGTTTCGTAGAATCTAACCCGAAGACCGGGTTCGAATTCAACTGCACCGAGAGTTTTGTTTATCATCATACCCATCACCTGATGCAACAGTAGAAATGGAATAAGCAAGTTATAAAGCATCATTTCTCTTTTGATAAAATTTCTTGTAAGTAATATTGTTTCAATGCAATTATTGTATTTTTTGTTAGATTGTAGAGGTTTGCACTGTTATTAAATTTGTAGATATTTTCTTTCCTATAAATACAAAAGTAAGAACAGTTATGAAATCATAAATTGTGAACATTAAGCCATGGCCGCACCATCGTCACATTTATATCATTTTTACCAGGACGATCATCGCTGCCGTGTGGTTTACTTTGAATAACTTCTGTGGCCATAGATGTACACCAGCACCCGGAAGGAGTAATGTGTTTCAGATTACCCCACACCAGCTTATTCCTCTGTGGAATTACGTAGAGATGCTGTAAGCGATCTGCATTTACTCCAGGCTCCTTTTTCAAGCTTTGAAATTGCTACGGGCATTTCTGGGGAAGTTCTAATGCATAAATTGTGCGGCTCGGAGATCTCGCGCGAACCCCTCACCGGCTTTTGCAGGACCCGCCCGCAGCAAATTGAGATTACATAGTTGCACCTGCAGGCTCACTCCATCCAATCGAATGAGCTTGTTTTATGGTCTGGCGATGTTTTGGTAATCGTATTAGGCAATAAAGATGACTAGGAAATGCCTGAGAGCACCCACAACCAAAAATTGGCTGCTCTACCTCTCTGTAACGGTGTTTATCCATGGACTACTGAAGATTATGATTAAGTATCCACCCTCTTCTTTTTCAATTCCCTATGAAAGTCAGCAGAAGCTGGTAACGGGGTTAGGGTTGTTGTATCCATTTGAGTGGTAAGGACCCAGGTAACACGGCAGTTCTGTAAATTCGTCTATATGCATGTATTAATGTTCCAATATTTCCCTGACCACAGATTCGTACGGCATTATATCCCTATTCCATATAATATCGAACAGTCAGTTGGGAGTATTCCCAATAGTACACTGGGAAGTCTCTGGTCCTACTGCTAGGCAACTGGAAATTTGCTGGGCGTAAATGCAGGAGCTGGACACAGAGCCACTATGGAGGTTAAGGGCAATTGAATGGCAACAGGACTTTAATATCCGTTATATCAAGTACCATATCCAGTAACAACGGCCATACCGATAAATGTCGGAAATTATCT
>JAKTPZ010000269.1:0-37177 GCA_030579215.1 Maudiozyma pseudohumilis
TATTACAATAGTAAAACCAAAAAGACACATATACAAAAAAGGGCCTATCCCAGTAACATAGGCTATATTCTCGATACATTTAATTTTAATTTCACCAAGGTCGGTCTTGTTCCAAGGCAATCAAAGGAGGAAACATTCGAGCAGGTATATCCTAGGTTTGGAAATGTACAAGTCTGTATTCAAGAGGAAAATAAAAAGAACAGATTCCCAAAATGTGGGAGGTGGATTCAACCCACATCCACTGAACCCACAGATCTTACCAGTTCCAATAATGATAATTCAGAAAAGAACGATAACGATCTACAATTGAAACCCAAAAACAGTATAGTTTCTCTCACCGATAGTATTGAGAGTAAGGCGTTCACTTTCTCCAACACAATATACATCTTTGGTGGTTATAGACAGCTTGGGAGTGGTAAATTTGAAGCTTTGAATGATATGTGGAAGATACAGATACCAATATTTTCGAAGGGTAAAAATGGTTACTGTCAATTTAGTAACTCTGCCCTTGTAACATGCTTATCCGAATCAGGGCCGGATACCATGTCTTTATCGCCACCAGAACGCGGATTCTCTGCCTACTGTATCAGATATGACATAACAGGGTTGAATTATTTGAACTTTGAAGTTGACCTTCTCCAAAATCTTCAAGATAATTTCCAAATTGCATTGTCCGAGGAGTTCCTAACACACACATTACATCTTAACATTGATAAGGAAACACTCGAAAAATTCACGCAGAGAAATGAACGTCTAGACACCACTGTGTTCCCTGGATCCAAACTTGCCTTTAGAGACAGGTTCGGTCCAACAATAATTCTTCATGGCGGTTCAAATATGAATAATGTATACGGAGACATGTGGTGGTTCAATATTGAGAAGGAAACATGGTCACAAGTAGACACATACATGAAAGTCGAGTCATCGTCTGATTCCAATGCCCTTGAGAATGTTCCTGGGTCAATGCCGCTGCAACTCAAAAAGGTAGGCCACGACATGCAATGCATAGGAAATATCGTGAGTATGTGCGGCGGCTTATTGCAGAGTGATGTTGATAGAATATATGGTTGTGAAACTCCAAGGAGAATAGAGAGGCGAGATGATATCGGAGGTGTTGAGCTAGGATCTCACATGTTTTGTTCGTTTGATTTAAGGACCCAGTTTTTTCTTTATCGATCCGCTATCTTTTCCAAGAGGGACTCTGCATTGGAATTCCCCTTAACAAGTTTAGATGGAAAACTGAATCACAATATTATGACTTTAGTAGGTGCCAGTCTTGTATGCGTTGCCGATCGTTATGTCATTATTGGCGGTGTAACATCTAGGCGTACCAAACTACGCGATTTTCTCCTGAGAGGTACATTGTTGAACCTGAGCATTCCAGCTATGAGTGTGTCTAGTTAGGCGACTTGTAACAATCAGCGCATCTAGTTGGCCAACATGCTATTATTCATGTAGATACCACAAATAATTTTATGAAATACTTGTATATTCTCGTGCAAATAACTCTTTTTTTTGGGTCGGTTCATTATGTAATAAATACTGATATATATGGAATATTATTGAAGGTGAGGGAAGGCCGCATCCATCAAATACGTACTGGTATATTTACTCAGTATCAAAAAAAAAAAAAATGACGAACAATAACCACCTCGAATAAAATAAAAAATAAATTCATTCATAAAATGTTAGACAAATTTTTCTCTTTGTCACTAACTGCAAAATTTTCTCTTGGTCTTCACCATCCTACAACTTGACCGAGTCGATCAGGTGTCTGACAACACCAGGGTTGGACAATGTGGTAACATCACCTAGCTGGTCAGACTCGCCAGCCAAGATCTTTCTCAGAATACGTCTCATAATCTTTCCGGATCTGGTCTTTGGAAGGTCATCCACCAGGACGATCAGTTTTGGAGCGGCGAATGGACCGATATCCTTTCTAACAGTCAAGATCAAGTGCTTCTTGATGTCAGTTAGCTCGTCCTCGGTGGCATTGTTCCAAGTGGACTTGTTCTTTAGAACGACAAAGGCAGCGACAGCCTGACCGGTCAGATCATCGCTGAATCCAACAACAGCACATTCGGCGACCATAGAGTCTTCGATCAATGCGGCTTCAATCTCTGCTGTGGACAGACGGTGACCGGAGACGTTGACAACGTCATCGACACGTCCCAGAATCCAGATGTAACCATCGGCGTCTCTAGCGGCACCGTCACCGGTGAAGTAGTACCCTGGGTATGGGTTCAAGTACGTGTCCTGGAATCTGTCGTGGTTCTTCCAGATGGTTCTTGCGAAAGAAGGCCAGGCGCGTCTCACGGCCAAGACACCCTCGGCGTGCGGAGTGGTGATCTCCTCACCTGTGGTAGGGTCCAGGATGACTGCGTCAATTCCGAAGAATGGGTAAGAGGCAGAGCCTGGTTTCATCGGAGTGACACCACCGGCCATTGGGGTGACCAAGTGACTGCCAGACTCTGTCTGCCAATATGTGTCAACAATAGGAATATCGTTCCTGCCAATCTTGTCAGAGTACCACTCCCAGACCTCGGCAGCAATTGGCTCACCGACGGATCCCAAACAACGTAGGGAGTCCAGTTTGTAAGGGGCGATGAAGTCGTCACCGGCTCTCTTCAGCAAACGCAGAGCAGTTGGAGCAACGTAGAACTGGGTGACCTTGTAGTTGTCAATAATGTCCCAGTATCTGGAGAAGTTTGGATAAGCAGGAGTACCCTCAAAGATGACGGAAGTACAACCGTAGACCAATGGGCCGTAGACGACGTAAGTGTGACCAGTAATCCAGCCGATGTCACCAGCTGTGAAGAACACATCCTCCTGATGAGTGTCGAAAGTGTAGCGCATGGTCAGCAGTGCATTCAGCAAGTATCCTGCAGTAGAGTGCTGGACACCCTTTGGCGTACCAGTGGAGCCTGAAGTGTATAGCAAAAACAGTGGGTGTTCAGAGTCGACAGGCTCGCATGGGAAGTATGTCTTGTACTTCTTGACCTCGGTTTCCCAGTCCAAGTCCTTGGCGCCATAGGCGACGCTCTCACTCTTGGTGCGCTTGTACACCAGGACATTGGTGACCTGCGGAGTCTCTCTCAGAGCATCGTCTACAATGCGCTTAGTCTCGATGACCTTCCCGCCTCTGAGCGACTCGTCAGCGGTGATGACCACCTTGGAATTGGCATCGTTGATACGGTCTCTTAGGGAATTCGAGGAGAAGCCCGCAAAGACCACCGAGTGTACGGCACCGATTCTTGCAATGGCCAGGAGAGTGACAATTGCCTGAGGGATCATTGGCATGTATACGGCGACAGTGTCGCCCTTTTGGACGCCCATAGAGTACTTGAGCACCTGCGCGACCTGGCAGACCTGCTCCAGCAGCTCTCTGTAAGAGATCTTCTGACTCTGCCCTGGCTCGTCTGCCTCGTAGATCAGCGCGATCTTGTTTGGGTTGGCGATGGCGTGTCTGTCCACACAGTTGTAGCAGGCATTGATCTGGCCGTTGATGAACCAGGCGTTGTTGTCGAAGGAAGGCAGCCCTGTCTCTGGGTCCGGCATGTAGACCTTGTCGAAGTCGCGGGACCAGTTCAAGTACTGTCTTGCCTTCTCACCGTAGAAAGTGGTGGGGTCCTCAATGGACTGCTTGTGCATGGCCTGGTACTCCTTGAAGTCGGAGATGTGGGGAGAGTAGTGGTTCTTCAAACCTGGCTGCAGTCTGTCCAACACAGGTTTCTGTGGAACGATCTGGACGTTGGTCAAGTGCTCGTACTCGTTGGTGCGAGCAGTGGCGGCAGCCTCGGCAGCATTCTGCTGCTTCAGTTGCTCGATTGCGGATGGTTGTTCAACAATTGTAGAGGGAGACATAGTTGTGGTTGTAGAACTGTAGAACTGTATATATTAACAAAACATTTAACAAAAAGGGAAAGAAAGAAAAAGGACAAATAAACACAGTAACACGCTTTTGCCACCCAACTTATATACGGGCGGGAGGAGGGCAGCCGCCCAACCTTTTGCCACCCGGATGCCCATCCCACCGAAGGAACATTGGAGTAAACACCGGGCAACCCTAAAGAGTGACGGCGAGCACAGCCTCTCCCACAGGAACCATCGCACGGGTGCCATCCCGCGGAACGGAGCCGCTACTCCGAGGAAGGAAAGGGAGGGCGGCTGCCAATTGGAGGGGGGAATCGGTGAAAGCGGTGGAATCGGTGAGAGCGGGGGAATCGGTGAAAGCGGTGGAAGCAAACAACAAAGACTCAACAGACCCCTCGAGAGTTGGAGAAGGGAAGAGTACAATAGAACAAGAGGACAAGATTTCGTGCAATAGCCGTCTCAGCGCCCAACACTCCCCTAAAAAGTGGAGAACGTCACGCTGAAAGTGGAGAGGGGTACCCCATAACCCTAAAATTAGGGGACAGTTACACTGTGTGGAAACTCGAGTGGTGCGGAGTCCCTTGGAGATCGCCTTAGTGAATGGGGCGCAGGGCCCCGGCTGGGGTTGGAGCCTTGCAGCGGGCGGTGGAGACAACTAGGCCGGGAGCGCTGTTCGGGGAGCGCTGTTCGGGGAGTTCGGACGGGCGGAGGGACAAAGGGCGGGCCTGCTTTTGTTGAGGTGGCAGGGGAAGCTGGGGGCTGCCGGTTGTTTGGTTGTTTGTGTCCGAGTAAGTATTTTGAGAGGGGGGCGAGGCTGTGCAGTGGAGAAGAGCCGTGCGGGGTAGCCGATGCCGCGGATTCGCTGATGCATGCGCGTGCCTCGCTCTTTTTTGCAGCTTTTCCAAATCACACGTGATGTATTGTCCCCGTGACCTCTGATTATTTACCCTGCCTTATTCCACACCCACACACCGCACCTTCCGGGGTCGTCCCGGATCAGGAAATATAATTGCGTGGCGCAGGGCGCGTTGCACGACGCGAACAGCGTTTCGAACGCTGGGGCACGCCCTCCCTGCGGCCCGTTCTCTTGTGTTGTCTGAGCCTCCCCGCACAGCACTCACTCTCCTTCTCTCCCGCGATTTGAGGCGTTCGCGTTGGGTGTAAAAATAGAACGGCTGGGCTGTGTGCTATAATACATATTTTTTTTTAATTATTTTTTTCGCTGGGCTGAGTTAATGCCTGCAGACTAACACCCGAATAGGCTACTTGCTGCCACTCCCTCCGCACCGGAGGGCTTGGCTGTTTTCGCGTAGACTAACGTAGTAGCTGTAGTAGCGCCTCTCTAACACACACATTTATTCATCCCAACACCTATATAGCAGTTGGGAATCATTTATACTTACAAGTACAAACAAGTAAGTACCCTTTTTTTATATCATTATTATTATTATTATTATTGTTAAACTGGGTATAGGATATTAAGTGAATATCCACTGACAACAAACTATACACATTCACATAGTCCCCATCCCAACTATTACAACGATTTTATAATGCTGATCGCTCTGCTCAGCTACATTCTGTTGCTTCCCGCACTGCTGGCAACGCAAGCTGGTGTGGTCGGTGCAAAGAACTCTACAGTGACAGGGTCGTCCAAGCATCTCATGACCAGTTCGTTGCTGACCTGTATGGATAACTCACAGTTCACCGCATCGTATTTCGATGTGAGGTTTTACCCGGGCAACAACACCGTCGTCTTTAAGATCGATGCCACAACGACTATCAACCAGAAGGTCATAGTCGTCGCGGAAGTGCTTACATACGGGCTGAAAGTGATCAATAAGCAGTTCGATCCGTGTTCCCTGAACCAGGATTCTCTGTGTCCGCTGAGTCCCGGAAGAATCGATGTCGCATCGTCCTACCAGCTCGACACGGACGTGACTAACCAGATTCCGGGAGTTGCGTACACGGTTCCCGACCTAGATGCACAGGTGCGTGTTGTAGTGTACTCCAGCAACGACACCGAGTTCAAGACTCCACTAGCCTGTGTCCAGGCGATTCTGTCTAATGGTAAGACCGTGCAGACCAAATATGCCTCCTGGCCTATTGCCGCTGTGTCCGGTGCCGGTGTGCTGACCTCCGGATTTGTCTCCGTCATTGGCTACAGTGTTACCGCTACACATATCGCTTCCAACTCCATCTCGCTTTTCATCTACTTCCAGAACCTCGCCATCACAGCTATGATGGGTGTGTCCAGGGTGCCTCCTATCGCTGCTGCATGGACCCAGAACTTCCAGTGGTCCATGGGTATCATCAACGAGAATTTCATGCAAAAGATCTTTGACTGGTACGTCCAGGCCACAAAGGGAACCTCCACCGTGGTCGTCGCAAACAAGGATATCCTTTCCATCAGTGTCCAGAAGAAGAAGAGACAGCTAGAGCACTGGTTGCGCAAGAGGGCTGTGTCAGTGGCATCGTCCAGTGACTACAATTTCGATCAGATTACCGACGATTCTTCGCTGTATACAACGAATGAGCGTAACACAACAGACTACTCCAGTAAAATATTGGTGCTGCGTGGTATCCAGCGTGTCTCGTACCTAGCGAATATCGAGCTGTCGAATTTCTTCCTGACGGGTGTGGTGTTCTTCCTCTTTTTCATGTTTGCCGTGGTGTGCGGTCTGGTCTTCTTCAAGTCGCTGCTGGAGTTGCTCACAAGGACCAAAGTGATGTCAGAGAGTTCTAACTTCTTCCAGTACAGAAAGAACTGGAGTTCAATCATCAGAGGTACACTCTACAGACTGTCCATTATCGCATTTCCACAAATCACTCTGCTCTGCATTTGGGAGTTCACCCAAAATGATTCTCCAGCAGTCATGGCCGATGCCGTTATCATTTTTGCTATCATCACATGCTTACTGATATACGGCTGCACAAGGGTAATGCTCAAGGGAA
The DNA here is from genome assembly GCA_030579215.1 of Maudiozyma pseudohumilis. Lineage (NCBI taxonomy): Eukaryota > Fungi > Ascomycota > Saccharomycetes > Saccharomycetales > Saccharomycetaceae > Maudiozyma > Maudiozyma pseudohumilis. Next base: position 6,829 of record JAKTPZ010000269.1, read on the forward strand.
CGGAATCACTACGCATATACAAGAATCCAGCCTACTTACTATATGGTGACACACAGTTCTTGAACAGATACGGCTTTCTGTACGCCCAGTTCAAGGCGGATACTTACTGGTGGGTGTTGCCACTACTGATCTACTCGTTCTTCAGATCACTGTTTGTAGCTGTGTTGCAAGATCAAGGTAAAGCCCAGGGTATGATTATCTTTGTTATCGAGCTGGCATACTTTATATGCTTGTGCTGGATCAGGCCTTACTTGGACAAGAGAACCAATATTTTCAATATCGCCATCCATCTGGTCAATCTCATCAATGCTTTCTTCTTCCTGTTCTTCAGTAATCTGTTCAAGCAGCCGGCTGTGGTATCGTCAATCATGGCTGTTATTCTATTTGTCCTTAACGCCGTCTTTGCATTGTTCCTGTTGATCTTCACTATCGTTACCTGTACACTGGCCTTGGTATACAGAAATCCAGATGTCCGCTACCAGCCAATGAAGGACGATCGTGTGTCCTTCATTCCAAAGGTGCAGAATAGTGATAGTATGACAGATTTGAACGACAAGCAGGATGCTGAATTATTCGAGCTGAGACAAGCAGTTATGGATACCAATGAGACTGATCAGGAGAAACTGTTGCGTGAGAAGCGCTTTAGCGGTAAGCCACAGATCCTCTTTGACAGTACAAACGACTACGATGGAGGATCCTCTCTATCTTTGAACAACTCGATAACGCGAAACAGATCCAACAGTAGTCACATCGACATGCAACCAACACAGGCCATGTCACCACTGTTCAACAACAACGGGGTGAACACTTCGCATGGAGGATATCTACGTGCTCCAACAGCGCCAGGAAGGAACAACAGTCCAACTAAGCTAAACAAACCGGAGACCAGCTTCTACAGCGGTGGTCCGTCGCATTCATATTCCAAAGACTTTTTATGATCAACATTTCTCCATCATATATCATTGCGCGATACTCCTCTCTGATACCGCCAGGTATTTCCTGGTCACCAATGAGGATGTCGCAGGGAACGGGCTACAATTCTATAAGAGAACACTATACAAAAAAAAATGCATATATATATCTATATTTGTCCTGAATATGTGGTGTCTAATATCACATTCATTTATTTCAGCTCTCTGCGCGAAGGACATATCATTCAATGGTGAATCATACGCATAGTGGGGTCTTCAGGAAACGTCTCGCCCCTGCGGTTTGAAACATGGCCTTCCACTGACTGTTTCATAACATAGAATGACAGGTATCTTATTCTTCCACCATTGTTTGTACACCAATGTTTACCTTGCGCACAACATAATAATTCATAGAGAGATGACCTCACAATCCAAAGCCTTCCAAATCTCCATGGAACTTGTATTAAGAAAGTTAAATATGTAACAACTTCCATTCTCCAAATAATTTCGCACTGGACTGTCTAGGCACGGTGCCGTTTCAGTATAGAATGGGCTCACGGAGCCATTTTTTCTTCTGGAGCCCTACGGTTCACTCGTAGACGACTTACATAACTGGCCGACATTTCCAACAAGACATACCGTACAGGGAATAAACTCGCAATACGTTTAATTTTCTTTTGACCCACCCAGAGTTTGTGCCTCTACAAACCACCAGACAATCACTTGAATAAATTGTCCCTCCCGTCAAGAAAGAGTCTCGATGCGACACGTTGTTGTCTGGGTAATTCAGTGGCAACAACCTCAGTAACACCGCCTCCTAGGAACAGCCGTAGAGGTGTGGGGCCCCCACCAGGGTCAAATCTCGTTTTGGACACATCGAGATTAGATCACGCTGCTTGGTGGACAAATAAGAAAAAAGTGTTGGCCATATCGCGCGACAGCATCAGGCGCTCAGACCACAGCGCACAAGACTCGACATGCATGACCGGGGACTGATGATAAAACCCGATTGAGAATACCATCATGGTGCTTCCCCACAGACACAGGGAAGATGGGAAGTGGGCGAATGGGGCTCGGCCAAAGCCACTGTGCATGTTAACGGCCAGTACAGGGTCGGCGAATGTAGGTTTACCAGTATACGAGCGTCGTGGTAGCATGGATAGGTCCAGAACTGAGAGCGGATTTGTGACAAGAAAACCAACGCTAACAGATTTGGGACAAGAAAACCAGCGCTAACAAATTTGGTGTTGATCTGTGTATGTTCAGTATTTTACTTTCTTTTTAACGTCATGTCACTGGATAGTAAGTTAGGCTATCTTTTGTTTCGGCAATCTCCGGTTGCTGTGGACCCTCTACGGGTGTGTTTTAAACCCCATATTAGGGCTAAATGTATGTAGTATAGGTCTTGGTTCATGTCTGTTTACTTTACGAGTGGTGCACGCGATCGCAACTCGCCTTGGCTACATCTATGCGTCCGTTACATCATGCGCACCAGCCTGCACTCTGAAGCAAGGCGCATGCACGAGAGGGGGCTACATTTTCTCCTCTCCTGTGGTACCCCTCTCGGGAATACTTGTCAACGATCGTTTAAATGACCACTAGATTTTCTTGGTATGGCAATAGCATAGTGATTCATGTTGTTAAGGTCGGAAATATGGTGTTAACCGACATGCCCTGTTCCATGGCGTCTCTTAGACCCTCTGCCATTCTTGTTCATAGACCGTCTCCGGTGGCCCTGCGGCTTCGTCTAGTTGTAGCCTTTACTGCGCCTGTTTCCCCGGTTAACTCTGTGCTATCCCTTGACCTGGAGAAAAAAAATACATACAGAGAAAACAGGGTGGGTTGGATGCATTTCAAGTAAAAGGAAGAAGGAAGCACCTGCATATATATTTTAACACACATACATTTTTTTGTTGTTGTCGTTGTACTCTTTCTTTACCCTATTTTGTGTAACGTCACATCAAACTAAACCAATAGTATATATTTATTTGTGCTTTGCGCTTCCAATTTGGTTACACATATTCAGGGCGTGCGTGAGCTGATTTCTCCGCGCTAAAAACATTTGCAATACAAAGACAACCCTCCAATCCATTTGGATAGTCGATAGCAACACACAACTTCCATTCGAACGATTACAATACCCCTCAATAAGGGTTGTTGCTTGTTTTTGAACACTTTTTTTTCATCCAGAAACAAGACATTTCCGTACAATAAAGGCCATACAACCATGAACAATAACACTCACAATAATGGAGCAAACCAACCCGGTTTTAACAACATTAGCAATAACAATAATCTGGTTGGAGATGCTCCTTTTCAGATAGGTGGACTTCCCAATAACAACAAACGTTCACTGAGCTATAACTCGGACTCGCAAGAATCTCAGGACTCTGACCACAATAATTCTAAGAAACGTAATAGACTCTCGTTTGTTTGTCAGACTTGCAGAAAATCAAAAACAAAATGTGATAGGGAGAAACCCGAATGTTCGAGATGCCTCAAACTAGGTATCAAATGTGTATATGATGTAGCAAAACAGGTGCCTCCTCGTATACCAAGCAAAGACGCTACGATATCTAGGCTACAAAAGGATGTGGAATACTGGAAATCCAAAGCGATGAGACTGATGGATGAACAGGGTATCGATACCAGTGAAGCCTTCGACGATTTAATTAAACATCAGGATCCCAACAGTAACAATCACCCAAGCACTGAAAGTGACCATAGACAACTCTCTGTAGAAACCAGGGAAGGAACGGACTACTCGAGTAAGCTCCGCAAGCTACAGGACATCCAAATTAATTTGTACAAAAACCATGCAACACTGATTTTTAGTAAAGTAATGAAGCAAGATGTTAAACCATTGTCAGAAAACTACGTCATCATTCAGGATAAATTTGTCAGTTCATTAATTGCCTCTGTCTTTATCCATCCAACTCAGAATTCAATGATACCCGCATTGACTGCTAACGCAAATATATCAAGAGCACAACCAAGTGTTCGGAACAACATTGTCAAACTAAAAGAAATTCTAATGAGTAAATACAAAGACCCCTTTCAGAGGGCCAAAATAAACGAGTTTACTGATCGTATTTTGCAAAGTGCAAATTCATCCAGGAATCTGAAAATAGGTATGATATTGTCAATGCTTTATAATACCGTCGGACATGAGTATCTCGAGGACCACTGTCTAAAGGCTGGCGAGTACTCGGATCTACTACAAAATTTTATTACTGAGATAGAAAAGATATTGCCTCCAAAGGATATCGTGGACAGATACAAGGCTCATTTTTATGAGTATGTTCACCCCAATTTACCATTCCTTGACATAGACATGTTTGAAGAAACAATATCACAAACTGTTACAAGGGATCCTAAGGACAGCCAGAAAGTTAAGTTACAACTAGGTAACACGCATCTTCGTTACAAATTGGAGAATTTGAGTATTCTACTTGTTCTAATCAAACTTTCCTATATTTCGTACAGTTTTTGTGAAGTTGAGGTCAAGGGATTCCCAAGCCAATATTTAAACAATGACATTATCAAAAATTATCCAATCAGTAACGATGTGATTCTACTTGCCCAACGTTGCTTGGCGTCTGAAAATTGGTGTGCGTGTACGAATGAGAACATCATTACCTGCCTTTTATACATATGGTCATTCTTTGCTTTCTCTCCTGAAGAAGGTGACTTTTTCCTAGAACACCCAACAGATGTTATTAGTAGTCTTATTATGATGCTTTCAACTTCAATTGGTTTACATAGGGATCCATATGACTATCCACAATTGAAGGACTCTACACTTTCTGATAAGCGCATCCTGAATCAAAGAAGACTATTGTGGATATCGGTTGTGGGAGTGTGCTCATTCGAATCAACGCTAAAAGGCAGACATCCAATTCTATCAATGGATTTAGTTTCCTCTTTTATGGATATAAGGAGCCCCAGCTTCTCTGCAAGTTATTTGCAAAGAGTTAAAAATGACTTGGACATGGACTTTTTACGGAAAACAACTAACAATGATGAATATCAACTAAAAATGAAGGTCCATAGAATTTTGGCCATCCATGAATTTACTTTAAAAAGAGCCCAATTTGCCATTTTACTTTCAGATTTGGATAATCTAACATTATCATACAATAACAGTTTTTCTCTAGAGTGTATTGAACTCTCCAGAGATAAAATTGAAAATTTTATTGAGGAGTATCTTCCTTTGATAGATTTTAGGGAGATAGATGCCGAGGAGAATGGCACAGGAGACGACACGGATGATGAATCTCAGGAAAGCATATCACCAGAGGAAAAAAAGAAGAGACATATCCAAAAACTTAATTTCTATTCCTTCAAAAATTCCAATGCTTTACAAACTAGATTGATGAACAAAATGATGATGTTAAGAACTACTGAGGCGATATTTCTACATTTTGAGTCTATGGTTCAACATGATCGTGAAAAATACTTTCCATATTATTATGAGTATTTGGTGAAGTCGTGTGAAGATTTACTCGGATTGATAAAAATGTTCAATGATTTCTTCACAGACAAATACCATAATTATCTCCTTCCATCTTCTTCGTATAATGTAAGGAAAATCTTACAACTGGCTCTACCAAGCACCATTTTTAGTATGCTAGGTATTATTCTCAGAACGAACATAGCATGCAATAAGCTGTATGCCAGATGTGAAGAAATATCCAAAAACCAAACATCCTACAACGCGAACTACTTTAGGGAATATAATCGAAAGTTAGAGGTAATCAGTATTTTTCAAAAGGATCTAGAAAATGCTATCGAACACATATACGTGTTCTCTTCAGAGAATCTGAGATTCAGGTACTTTTCCGTATTCAAGATGTTTGCACTGTTTGATGTCATTGTCAAGAGAATGCGTAAAGGAGAACTGTGGCTGGGTATAATGAAATTGCCAAATGCGGATAATCTTCATTCAAAGATTGTAAAAACTCTGAGAATGACCTTAGGTGTTGAACTGAACAAGAAACAGGAACTGATAACAGATCTTGAGAAACGGAATCACATAGAGGAAATTCCACTGGATGACCTAATATCTCTTTGTAAAACGGTAAAAGACATTTACAACACGATCCCTAAGCCACCTTCAGCAAGCGATGATCTAAATTCTAATGTCATTATTAAATCAGAATCTACTCAGGCGGTCAATCCGGTGAACAGCAATGGACAAGAACAGTTCTACCAACAACAGCCACAGTCTGCTCCACGTCCTCAAATTATAAATCCAAATAATGTAGGTCCCAATGGTTTCCCAAGTATCCCTTCATTGAATAATCTTCAGAAATTATCTTCAGCAGCCAGTATATCCAACAGTCTAAACTTACCGCAAGGCATGCCAAAGATGGAAGGTATCTCATCGATGCCAACCAATAATCCTAATCAGAATATGACTACTGGGGCTATCCAGAACAATGGACCAAATATCAACGGACCACCAAATACTAACCAGGGTCAGAATCCTAGTTTAGCTAGCCAGTTCGCGGAAGGTACGACAGGAAATGTTGGAAATAATTATGAGTTCCCTGGTTTTCTGGGTGGACTTGATCTTTTTGATTATGACTTCCTGTTTGGTAGTGACATATCGTAACTAGACAAATTATTTCCTGTATTATATTATATATTCATTTTTTTTAATAGAGTTAATAACCACAATAGTTTAGAGTGGAATGAATGCCAAGGATGACTTCGTACCTTTACAAAGTAATACGGTTTTACATTTCGCCTGTATCATTGGAAATATATTAAATAATATGTATTTACTAGTGGAAACTATTATGCATTTTCTTGAGACTTGAATATTTTCATAACGGTGAATGCAAGTAAGGTTATAAATCCAATACTTGACCCAAGTACAACTGCGTTTTGCATATAATCGGAGTCGTCAATTTTCAACTCTTCTGGGAACCCGGCAGTACATGATTCTGGGGCTAATGCCGTTTCAGTAATTTTGATGAACAATTCATTTAGTGAGCTAAGCCATAAGGATGAAGCGTGTAACGGGTGGTCTAGATATAGCTGTTCTGCAAAGTCATCCGGTTGCAAACTACCTCTCTGTTGCTGTTTATCCAAATCAGCCTTAAGTGCAACAAATATTACCGGGATAGATTTGATATATCTATTATATTTCTTGAAAAGATCGATGATGTAAGAAAAGGATTCAGGGTCGCTGGAATCATATGTTAGGCATAGAACATCACACTCTTTTAATTTTTGTTTGTCCTTTAAAATGCTAGACTCTTCGAGTTCATTAAACTCCTGCAGGATTAAATAGTATTGTTTTCCCCCTTTTAGTTCTAAACTATTAACCGCTATCCTAGGTTTGGTAGTTGGAGTGTATAATGTAGAATAAAGTCTACCTAGAAAGGACTCCAGCAAAGATGTTTTACCACACTTCTGTTTGCCAATGACTAGGCAGTTAAAAACTTTTCGATCAGTGACTTTCGTGCGATAGAATTTTCCCGTCCTACGTCTGAATCTTCTAGCCTTTGTTATTTGTAAGGCAACTCTGGTATCTCCTTCAAAGCCAAAATATATTAAATATTCTGTTGTTAGTGAGTAATCAAGGAATGTTGTCATACTCCATTGCGCCAACCATCCTTGTAATGTTATTGAACCTCTATTGTTTACAACGGTGGACAGAGGAAAATCTGTTTGAGACCATAATTTTGGAAGACCCGGTGTACATTTAAACATCGACGTTAGTTCTTCATCATTTAACCCACCGTCATTATCCTTATCGAACTTCAGAAATAATTCAATTAAGAACCTATAACCCTTAGGACTTAGCTCTACACTTGATGTGTCTGGAATATTTATTTTAGGGTGTAAAATTGTATCATCCAAGGACAAAGAGTCCGTGTATCTAAATTCACGCAACATTCCCCAGATAGTTTCGTGTCTACCTTTTTCTGCGTAAATTTTATTAAGCATCAAGAATCCTTCCTTTGTGATACCCTTTCCTTCCACGTAATATTGATTGTCATAGTTTGACCCGGGAGGTTTAATATTCAGTAAAGTATCCTTTATGAATTCCATTTCATTGATATCAATGCTTTTGTTGAAGCATTTCTTTTGTAGTGCCATCATCTCCTCGTCATTCAAGTAATCATCTTGGTCATTATCGCTAAGAAGAAATACTCTCTCAAGCGCCTCCCTTGCTAAGGGCTTTAATTGACCCAGTCGGGCATCAAACAATGGCACGATTGGGTATGTAATTGATCTCTGGCATAGATAAAAGGTTTGATTGACGTTATATTTGGTTAATGCACTTGCTTTTATACATGTGTCTACCTCTTTGAACTCCATGAGTATGGGTATAAATTCTTCATCCTCGATTTTAGTATCAGACACAATACTTACTTGGTCATCTGTATTATAGGTGTTATTGTATCGATCACATTTATTTTTACAGAGAATAACAGGAATGTTTAGGCCTAGAGATCTAAATAGCATCATCCAGTATAATGAGATTTTCTCGTATGATTCATGGTCTGCATAGACAAGCCAAATAACATCTGCTGATTTCAGCTGCAAATGGAGTTGAACTGTATCTTCATTGTTAGTATCGACTAATATGGTTCCATTTGGAGAATATGGATTAGATGAGAAGTCTCGATTGATTGTGACTGGTGGGAGGACATCTTGGAGATGGGGTATGAATTCGTCTTTCATCAACGTGACTATCAGACTGGTCTTGCCAACACCGTCATCGCCACACACAACAACCTTAATTGTATTTTTTGTCATTTCTAGATGTAAATATGTGTGTGTATTATCATGTAGATCTTAGGAGACTCCGGTGTACGGTAAGAGGAGTTCATTGGTGAGTAGTTCATTATGAAGCATAGTCTTTTGGGTTCATTTTGTCCCCTTCATCGCCGGGTTGTTCTACGCTGCCCGGTGTTAGCGTGATCAATTTCCTGCGCATTTTTACAGAAAATGATCGGTAATGAACTCTTGACCATTCGGAACAAATTGTATTGTACAAAATTAATATTACATCAAATATATGCTGTACTATGAATATATATATATGTGTGTGTGTGTGTGTGTGTGTGTTTGTCTTTTTTAAATCAAGAGTCCCTCAACGAAGCATTGAATATCTGATCCTTTAGCAGATCATTTTCCAACTGAAGTTTGGTAATTCTGGCTTCGGCCGCATTTGATTCTAGTTTCCTTCTTTCCCTTTCCGATATCCACCGGCTTTGCACTTCGTTGAGTCGTGACTGGATGCTTTCAGTATCACCACCTTTGACAGCTCCACTTCTGAGAGAAGTACCGTTGGTAGATACCTCATTAGACGAATTATCGACGAGCATGTCTGTATAAGATTGTATTATGGAAGTCAGGGCCATCTCAATGAAAGAGTATATCGTCACCATCTTAGACTTGGTTAGTTCCATATTATCCAGGGAGGATATTGAACTTATCCGATCTATTTTCCTAAATGACTGGTCGATAGAGCGTTGCTCGATGATAGTCTTGAGAATTTCAAAAATGTGGACAACGTGTATAAAAAGAGCGTTGCTGAACTCTTGGAAGTCTTCTCGGTACATGCTCAATCTACTAGTATGTTCATTTTTTGACTGTAATGCAACAGAACGTAGATTATTATTCGATTCATTTAACTCCTGGATATCATCCTCGTATTGTCTAATAGTCTCATTTAGATCGTGTACCTTCGCATCTAACTCATGATACATTTCATTGACTTCAGAATTCTCTGTATCCTTACTGTGGAGAATATCTTGGAGGTTTTGATTAGTACTTGTCAATTCTTGGACCTGGCCTTCCAACTCACTAATCAAGTCATTCCAATTTGTGTCTTTGTGTTTAGCTAGATCTTCTAAATTGTTGATCTTCTTGGATAATTGCTGGTTTTTCCTCTTTAACACCTTGTACTCCTCAACAGTCTTTCCTAGATTTGCATTTTCGGTTTTGCTCTGCATAAGATCCATCTCTAATTTCCCCTTTAATTCCTCTAGTATGGTGATTTGTTTTATATAAGAAGATGGTACATCGTTGTTCTCATTGTTTAACGTCATGGGCGAGGGTGGTATTATTGACTCTTTGTCTTCTTTATGATCCAGATGCTCTTCTAAAATATTTCGATATTCCGTATTTATATTCATCAGCATATTATTTTGTTTAGATAATTTTCCTAGTAAGGAATCTTCTAATTCGGATGACTGGGCCAATTTGTCTCTGATACTCTTAATAAATTGTTCATAATCTTTGTGCAATTTCTGGACAATTATTTCTAGATTCGGATCGGAAGGTATATCTTTATCATTTGATTCCTGATCATTAATCTGAGTGCTATTGGCCATTATACTCCCCCTTTTATTGAACTGGTATTCGGCACCCTTTGTGAGGAGCTCCTCCTCTGTTTTTTGTAGACGTTCGGTTAATTTGCGTAAAGAGCCGTCCAAAGTTGCAAGTTTTACGATTGTAAAATTGGACCCTAGTCCAATGGCGTGTTGTAAGATTTCGTCTTCGTCACTTTCGATATGTGTCGTTTTAAAAGATATCGTGCGGATAAAATCAAGCATTTTACTCACTAAATTCGACAAGTCATCATACTTTTCCATATGTTCTTCCACCTCGTTCAGCGTAGTGGCATATTCAGCTTCGGTTCTCTTTAATGTTTCGTGGGTTTCCTGAAGCTCATCTTCTCTCATTGAGAGTTTTTGCCTTAAGTCATTGTTTTCGTCTTTCAATTTAGTAATATCCTCTACATCATTAAGTTGCTCAAGTAATCTTTTGTACATTGAACTTCTCTTTTCTCCATTTGGACCATCCTTTGTGGATTGCAAATTCTCGTGTTTTATTATTTCTTCATATGAGCTATTTCGCAACTTGAGGGCCTTAACGATTCTCCTTAACTTTTCGTTTTCTTCTTTCAATGATGTCGATGACGGTTCATCTTCGCCTACCTCAAATAGAGGATAAGTATGGTTCGTGTTTGGAGATGAAGACCCTTGTAATTTAGCTGGAGAAGAGATCTTCCCATTTGAAGGAGCGCGTTTCTTCTCTTTCCAAGGAGTCATTCTATTAGTAACCTGGGGAACATCTTCACTTGACATCTCAAGGGTGTATTCGTGGTCATTTGAATTCTTCACTGGTTTAGTACTATTGCTGCCTGATGTGGTGGCATTAAAAATAGACCCGCCATTTATAGTTGAATTGCGATCAGGATTTTCACTAATATCAAATTTACCGACAGAACTACTATTGGATGAGTCGTTGGCTGCCGAATTGTTGTGGTCCGTATCCGATTCGACATCACTATTATTGTCAATATATTGACTTTTCTGAGGAGTCGATGACATAGCCGAGTGAAGGTTGAGATCGCCCAAATTATTGTACAAATTGTCGTACGTTTGTTCCGTTATATCGGGGATGTAATTATCTGTATTATTCGTAGTACTTGTTATTCGGTTATTTGATTCTCTATTCCCGGAAGAACTGTGAATTGATCGCCGCTTTAAACTCATTGTTGATTGGGGTGAATGCGTGGCTGTAGATATGTCACGATGAAATCCTGCCAAAGGAGAATCGTTACCAACTCTTACCATTGTGCTGAGCTGTCTCGTTTACCAATGATATGCTTTTTCAGTTGTAAAAAAGGGGTGTCTTAGGTATAGGTCACTATTCATGGTTTTTTTGAATAACGATGTATTGTCTGAAAGTTTGTTGTTTTCCGGATATGTGGGATTGCAATAATGGAACAAAAATGTCTTCCTAGTTGTAAAAGGGCTAAGGAACATTTGAGCGGATAACTCAATGAAATCCTTCAATTGAAGAGAGAAAACTATGCATTATATTGTATTTAACAAATATATGGTGAATATAAGAATATGTGTATGTACATGTAAATAAGGAAATAGCTGCCGAATGTCAACTTGTGATGTCAAATCGCCTCATTTATCCTTTTTTGTAGATAGTTGGAGACCATGCCACCTTCCTATTTCCTCTTTTAGGATGTTATTAACAAGTTTATGCTGTTTAATGGTTGTTAAATCATTAAATTCCTTCGATTTTACGACAATATTGTACATTGATCCGCATCCACCGGAAATATCATGAACAGACAAATGTGAGGGGTTCAGGGCGCTTAGCAACTTTCGGTAAACAGTCTTTTCTTCATTTGTTTCGAAAATCGGTTCTTCGACTGACTTAGAATGATTACTGCGCAACCAAGTTAGACCAAGTGGTCCATTTCTTCCCAGAGCGAGAGTAGCTCTTGCAGGAATGACTGTGCCCACACGCAAAATACTACGATGCATTTGAAATCCTATTAGTTTCCCAGTTATTCAAATGGTGCGTTTGTACCTAATAAAATGGATACGTATTCGCGCTTTTATATTCAGGGTACATTTATGAATTAATTTGCCGTTATTAGTCAGATGGTTCTGAGATTGTCTTACCGGCCAAGCGGTCCCGTACTTCTTGGGTACTGTTAGATATTCCACAGAACACCGCGCGGAAAAATGACAAGAACTACCAACCAGATGCAAACATGTGAGTGATAAAAACCTAACATTCCACTTCAGGAACCTTAATCAGTATAGAGTGACTAGAGTTATCCCTATATTAGGACAAACATTATATTGAAAGTATCGATTTGAACCAATAACCGGCCAGTCCTTTTCAGAAAATAATGACCATTTACTCGTTTTGGATTTTCGATAAACATTGCAATTGTATATACGATAGAGAATGGACTCTTCTAGCAAATCCAAAGAGCGGCACTACAAATTCAAAACAAAACGATGATATAGCAAAGCTACTATACGGTGTGATATTCTCTCTTCGATCTATATCAGGTAAATTAACGGCCGCTGGAAGTTCCAATGTGAACGAGATAAGATCCATATCAACCGGAAAATTCAGGATTCACACATATTGCACCGCAACGGGATTGTGGTTCATCTTACTCACGGACTTTAAGCAGTTAAACTACGAAAAGATTCTCCGTCATATCCATTCCGACATATTTGTGAAGTACATATCCTTTAACTATCTGTCGCCCTACGATTTTGCAGAAAACGAAGCGGAGATGAGGGGACAAGGTGTCAAAAAGATCAGCAACAGGCACTTCATGTTGAACTTAGAAAGGTATCTAGAAACATGGGTCAGTGCCTAAATAACAACGGGTAGTATCTAATAAAATTAGATGTCATTCATTCGTGCGCCAATATAATGTGTATATATGTATTTAGATATCATCTAGGATTAGGTCAGTCCAAAATTCATCATTCAGTGCATTAAAGCCCCACGTGAGCGAATTAGCATCCGTGAGGTAGTCGTTCAAGTTATCGCTCGCAATTGATACCGAAGGAGATGTAGTCTTTCCCTCAGAATTAATAGGTTTGGGCATTCTCGTGAAAGATAGCGCCGATGCAGACCGTCTCATGTTATCTAGTTCGTTTGTATCCGCGGCTGGAACATTGCTTTTTTCATTTAGTTTATTCAAGTTTAGCATCGAGTTGGTTTCAGTTAAACTTATTGGACCAATATTCTGAAGATTTATCGAGTCGGGGTATGGTTTAAAATTGCCCTCATTGTTGCTAATGCTCCTCCTCACATGGGTAGACACTGAAAAGTTTGTGGCGTCACCAGACCGAGATGTTTGAGTATCTGTGAACCCACGATCTGATGATGGGAAAAGATCAAAGGTTGTTTTATGCCTGCCTCCTAACTTTTTCAACTTAGAATTAATCCAGGTGGTATCCTGTGATCTATCATATAACACCTGTGGATTAAGTTGAATGGTTTCATCCAATACCCCTGAACCCATTATAGGGAGAGCCCTCGTTGAAGTACCAGCAGTGATCTCAAATAAGTCAATAACCTTCTTAGCATATGTTTGAACAAAAAGCACTACAACATACTGGAATTTGTAAAGGAAATAATTGTATGGGTATTGCTTCGAACTTTTGCTTAACAGCTCCCGGACATCATTGACCATTAGGACACAGTTGTCGGTCAGTTCTAATAAGTGATGGAATATTGGGAAAGCAACAACACTGTATCTTAATCGTAATAACAGCACACCGACGGTGTATATTAGACGTGACATAAGGAAAAGTGGAATAGACGCAATGAGAGTTGGTGTTAACTTTGAAAATTCTTGCAGTGCAGATATGCAACAGTTGTAGCATTCTATAAAAGATCTAACCGCATTGGCTTTAATGTTGTCATATTCTTGTCCGGATGTTATCCCACTCTGCTTCATTCCATGTAATTTCTTGAGGTAATACTGTATTTCGAATTGATGAAAGTACGCCTCAACCGAGAAATAAAAAGTGAGTAAACGCTTTCTATGTTTGGGCATTCTCTCATACAAATCTTGTAATTCTGAGCGGTATCTAACAAGTAACTTTTGGATGTATCTTTCTTTGATAGTGATATCATCAAGATCAAATAAATCGGTCATCTCGTGTAGGTACACGTGAATCTTTTCCAATGTATGGTTTAGTTCTGCAAAACACACCAGTACAATATCATCTTCTATATCATATGAACTACTTGAAGGTGATTCATTGGGGTTCTTCATGTGTTCTGTAATTTGTTCCTGCAAGCGGTTCGCAGCAAGCATCACTAATTCATTCCACTTAAACTGGATTGTTTGCTTAAGAAAGATAGAAATATTCAATGATGTGATATAAACCAGTAAGATAATTCTTGGGCCATTTGTATAAAGCTCAAGAGGTGATTTATTTCTTGTCTGGTCACCTGTTGGTGCATCGTCACTAAACATTGCAAATGCTCTGTTCACAAACATTGGTCCCAGGTCCTTTGTTAAACAACAGCCAATATAATTAAACAAGTGGTATCTCGTCTTATTGGACCACTCAAGGAAGTTATACCATGTACACAGGACGATATGTGCTTCTATGATTTCAATCGATTTGTTATTCACTTTGAAAATTTGATTGGTAAGAAGATTGATAACAAAACTATCTAATTTCATAATTGTTTCTCTAGTTGTCTCTTCTTCTTTCATAATAACTGAGACGACTGACATAATAACAGAAAATAATATTGGTTTCTCGCTTCTTAATTGGTCCACTGTAATATCAGCTGGGACCTTGATGAAAGAAAGTTTACCAAGGGTTGATATTTCTTCCTTGTATAGTTTCAGTCGAACGTCGGCTTCATTGGTTGAGATGATACCCACAGCAATTGGATCCTTTATGGCCGGTAGAAACATCGTGGTCTGGACAACATTGTTCCATTTTTCAGACCACGTCGTGAATTTGGAAGTCAAGTCTAAACTTTCCTCTCGTTGATTCATTAGAAGAGATTGCAGTTGTTTCTTGAATGAATGATTCAGATGGATATTTCCATGGTTCGTCCTCTTCTTTTCTCCACGTGGTACTTCTGGTCCTTGTAACGCCTGGGGATACCTTGGAGCGGATCGACCATATGATACGTTCATTATGCTATTATTGAATGGTTGCACGGCATTATCGATCAAGTTGGCACCTTCAGATTCTATTTTAGGAAACATATGAATTCCTGGTAAAGTAGGCGTATTTCCACTGGGTGGATCATTTGAAGTGTCAGGAGTAAATCCATTCAGATCTAATCTATTTGATATATCTGTTTTAGTAAATCTATCTTGTTCAAAAGGTGCGCTGGATGGTATATCTTGGCCTGGGGATTGAT
This sequence comes from Maudiozyma pseudohumilis, assembly GCA_030579215.1. Taxonomy (NCBI): domain Eukaryota; kingdom Fungi; phylum Ascomycota; class Saccharomycetes; order Saccharomycetales; family Saccharomycetaceae; genus Maudiozyma; species Maudiozyma pseudohumilis. The sequence continues at coordinate 22,446 of JAKTPZ010000269.1, forward strand.
CACTGTTTTCCTCATAATATACCTGGTCAATGCTCCTCTTTTGTTGAGTGTCCTTAGGAGACGATATCTTGCTGCTTCTTGTTGATGACAGCGGTGAAGACTTCTCTACAGTAGTCCCATTTCCCGGAGAGGACCTACGTGGCTGTCTCTTTCTGGTTCTCTTCGATAAATCAAAGGTACAAACTTTTTGTTGCCTCAGGCACCGTTGACAAGGCTTTCTGTATATGTCATCCAAATCTGATGGCCAACACTTCTGCTTGAGAGTATGGCATCCCACACATGCGAATGAACTTCTCTTTAATTTACCATTTTCCCTAGTTACCTCTAATTTCATGGGATTCAGAATTCTTGGATCATCTGGACTTGCACCCTCAATTCTTGCTCTGAGAAGATCCTGCGTAGTTACACCTATATCTGTCTCCATATTAAAGATATAATGTTGTGTTGGGAGAGTTGTGTGTGTTCGGCCTTTAGGTTCTAGGGTGATATGACTGGTATTCAAGGATAAGAAAAGGATAAGGTTTGGTGATCTTTATTCTTGACTAATATCGAATGCACTTATTCGTCCTTGGCACCCAGCGATTAATTTTTGTTGCAGCCAATGAAACTGTCGATATTGGAATGGGTCCTAGCGTAGACTGAGATTTCCCCTTTTGGTTGATGCTTTAGTTTAGAATATATTCCCAGCTCAAAGGACGTAGATCTATAACTGTAATTACTACAAGAGGGAATGTGTGTTTAAAGGTGTTAGCGGATTTATTAATCACACCTGTCTCACTCGGTTCATATAGAAAATTGCCGCTACGGAAGAACTTTTTTGCAGTAGGAAAGTCAGGACCCCGAATGAAAATTTCAGACCCCGCGACTTGCGGTTGTTACAGGTCGCGCGGTGTGACGTATCCAAATGACCCTGGGAGAGTAAGGAAGAAACCGCTCAAATATGCATATTGGGTGATATGTGCTAGTACTTTTAAGAATAATATATAGTATATTGTTAAATAATTTAACATAGGAAAGAAACATTAAGCAACTCTATGAGTCAGGTTTTAGGGAATAATCATCTGGTATGACTATTAATTGGCACGAGTTAACCTCGGTTTATGACTTAATACATGTGACTGCTCCAGCCTTTAGTCTTTCCAGTTCCTCGGGTGATTTATTGATGTTATTCGTTGTGTTGTTAGCAGCTGTAATTGGTGCGGTTGTTGCGACTTGAGCAGGTTCTGGCTTCTTGGCACGATTGTGGGCCATGTGACTCTGGACTAGATGGCCAGCAGCCAAAGCCGCACATGGAGAAAGCTCACCTGCCATAACGGCACAAGCAATTATCTTGGCTAGTTGTCTAGCATTAGCACCTGGACTAGTTGGATGAGGGCCACGAACACCTAGAAGATCAAGCATGGCACCTTGTGGTTCCAAGACTGTACCTCCACCGATAGTACCAACCTCAATACATGGCATAGAAACAGATATTCTTAGGTCACCGTCAACCTCCCTCATTAGTGTGATACAGTTCGAACTCTCGACATTTTGGGCAGGATCCTGACCTAGAGCTAGGTACACTGCAGTTAACAGGTTCGCGGCATGAGCGTTGAATCCACCAACAGAACCAGCCATAGCAGAACCAATGAGATTCTTTGATATGTTTAGTTCAACTAGAGCAGAAACATCACTCTTCAACACCTTCCTAACAACATCTCCAGGAATAGTGGCCTCGGCAACGACACTCTTACCACGACCTTCGATCCAATTAATGGCAGCTGGTTTTTTGTCTGTACAGTAGTTACCGGAAACCGAGACGACCTCCATGTCGCTCCAGCCTAATTCCTCCACCATCTGTTTCAGTGAGAATTCAACACCCTTTGAGATCATGTTCATACCCATAGCATCACCAGTTGTAGTTCTGAATCTGATGAACAGTAGGTCACCAGCAAGTGCTGTCTGAATGTGCTGTAGTCTGGCAAATCTAGATGTAGAATTGAATGCCTTCTTGATCTTCTCTTGACCTTCAACAGAGTCTAGCCAGATTTTGCAAGCACCAGATCTGGCAAGCGATGGGAAACGAACACAAGGACCACGGGTCATACCATCCTTTGTTAGAACTGTGACAGCACCGCCACCAGAATTGATAGCCTTGCAACCACGCATAGCAGAGGCAACCAAGCAACCTTCCGTCGTAGCCATAGGGATATGGTATGGAACACCATCGATAACTAGTGGGCCAATGACACCAACAGGTAGAGGCATATATCCAATGACGTTCTCACAACAGGCACCAAATACTCTATCATAATCGTAGTGTTTGTATGGTAAACGTTCAGTAGAAAGGACTGGAGAATCGGCAAGAACAGCAAGAGCCTTTCTACGCACTAAAACAGCTCTTGTCGTATCCTCGAGTTTCTTTTCCAAAGCGTAAAGAGGCAACTTGTTGTTAACAACAAGGGTAGCAATATCATTATCCTGTAACTCCTTGATCTCTTTACCTTCTTTCAGAATATTTTCGACCTCTGCGACAGTATGACGAACCTCGTCATTACTACGATCGGATGATGATGATCCAGAAGATGATATCGAGCTTTGAGAAGGAACAGAGGAGATTGGTGTCTGCGCCTTTGGAGTCTGCGACTTCTGCTTCTTGCCTGCAGATTTGGTCTTCTTGGTCTTTTTCTTGTTAATTTCAGACGAACTGGAAGGTGCTTCTCTGATCTTCTTAAGAAGAGAGTCTTTCTTCCTCAAAAGGTCATCGACAGTGTAATTAATATGGATTCTAGCAGCATGTAACAGATAAATGTTGATGGAAGCACTGATAATTAAAGCAAAAAACACCAATTTACTGATGAATCTGTCCCTGATTGCCTTGCTGATATAATGCAGGATGTCCAAGATAAAGTCCTCGATCTCGTGGATTCTCTTTGTTGGTTCGTAGTACTGTGTTGGGACTAGGGAAATAAGAATTGGTCTTTTGTCGTTTCCGTTTGAGTCTTTGATTAGTTTGACAAATGTTGGTAAAGCCTTTGGTGAATGGATAATAGTGTCACTATCAGCTGAGTAGTTCATGATATACTCCACAAAGCTCTGATAATTGGAAAAGGATCCTAATCCGAAGTTGTAGAAATGGATAAACAAGAAGCATGCTACAAGGAAGAGTTTTCCAAATGCTAGGCTTGTTGGAGACAATAACCAAATTTTACTTGAGGACTTGTTTTCTTTAGCGTTGGAAATATTCTCAGCTGTCATTGGGATAACACCATCCTCTTCTAGAGTTTGTTTGATGATAGTTGATCTGTGGATAACCTTGATCTCCAACTTTAGGGAAATGATGGCAGCGTAGAATGTGCAAGTAAGGAACAACTCAAATGTAATAATTAGAGCACAAAGAATGCAAAAGTTGCTCAAAATTGATAAGTTCTGTGCGTAGATCGAGCATCCGATAAATGCAATGAGGCATAGAAGATTATCCTGTAGTAAACGACCACCTTCTTCTAGCATAGCGTCGTATACAATTCTCTCGGGGGTAATTTTCTTAGATATGCTGAACTGGCTCATCTTTCTCAGGGCGTTTGTTGCTAGTTTAATTTGGTTCTTGAAACCTAGGATGACAACTAAGAAAGGAAGACCCTCGATCATACTCAAAACTGGGACAGTTCTGTCCAAGAAACGCTGGGTGACAAAAAGGGAGATGACCAGAGAGCAACCAGAGTTGACGATGGTAGAAATTCCCAGCCAGTAATTGGTCTGTTCACTCTCCTTGTTCAATTTAACAAATAGGTTGAAAATTGTGTAAACCATGGTGATGTACGCCATAGAAATTATGATAATATCGAATGAGTCAGCCTCATTGATGTGATTGGTACCCAGTTGATAAAGAGTAGTGACAATTCTGGCTAGATCAAACCAATTGTTACCTTGATTCTTGACCTGTCTCCATTGAGTGCTGTTGTCAGCGCTGTCCTTAGAGCACATCATTTGTTCGTCGATGGCATAAGGATTGTGGTCTAGAACATACTTTGTGTTGTTACTGTCGTAAATGGTATTGTTAAAATCGGGTAAAGAATACGAAACATCGTCCTTTGGATCAAATCTCATCTTGAAAAGGAAGAAATGGTTGCTGTCAGGAAACTTTTCTTTCGCTTCTGCCAGAGAAATTTGGGTCCATTCGTTGCTTCTAGCGCTTTCTTTAGTAAAATGTGTGCAAGTTTGAAAGACATTTGAGAATTCGTAAGCAGTAGTATCCGAAGATAAATTTGTGGCAGCCTCTGCTGTGAATTGCAATCCTGTGAAGTAGTACTGAATCACAGAAAGATATGCTACTGTGGTGATGAACAGTACCGATAGGATTACATGGATCGGATGCCGGGCAGAAAACCTAGCTGTGGCAGCCAATGGCTTCGCTGCACGATTAAACCCTTGGAAAAGAAGCGGCATATTGGGAGATGGGTGTTATATGGGTTCCTTTCTTGTATGATACCAAAAGAGAATGTAGGGCTCTTACAGAAACAATTGGAGTGAAAAAAAAAATAACAATAATAAAAAATTATAGTTGTTGCTATTACCTTAATGAAGAAAAAAAGAGATGCAAAATGTAGATGGCTAACAACAGTGCTATTGCGGTATCGAATTCACTTAACCTGACAAAATGATGTTATGTTAATGATGTGAATAATCTCAAATTCTTCTCCCTGACTTATTCAAACACACGACTCGTCTTTTACCTCCTGGTTCAACAATCGAGAATGATGGGTAATGGGGTCTTGTAAATAAACGCAGATTATCCTCCTTGAAACCCTCGTCACTTGTTTCGAACACTCCCAAGTATATATATCGAAGTACCCCTCGTGAAAATCCTCCCACCCCTTGTGCAACCGATCCTCTGAAATCGTCCCAATGTGCTGCACTACCAACAAGGGCGCCAAAACCGAACTGGCTTTTGCTCCGTTAACTTCGACTCGCGCGCAGCTTCTTGCCGCCTTCGGCATCGGCCTCGCTTAACCGGCAGCCGGGAAGCGCAGAGAAACGCCGCAGGGCGACGAGGAATTCGGTCGAGCCCGGCTAAACGAGGTCGCAGCGCACGGACAACTGACTGTCACTTCGTTTAAACGAGTATATCCGCTAAAGCAGAGTCGCACCAGGTTGCAGTATGGTATAAGGCCATCGGGAATTGCGGCCTGGAGGACAGGGAAACCATTGCTTCTTCTAGATGCAAGAGTGGCTGATCGTCTGATTATGTAACGGTGCAACTGTGCGAGCAAGCATGTTATATGCTTCGTTTATAATGAACAAGTAGACTCTTGTGGGTAGTATGACCGGTCGAAGCATTACAGAGGGTGTGCATAGCGATGTGGTAGTCTAAACGGTATTCACAATATTGCCGAATCCCCTCTTTTAACAATTAAATAGTTGGTTAGGTATATAGATCCAAGGAACAGTAAATCAGAACCCCATTAACAAGTAATGTTGTTAATAACTTGGTAAATACAGTAACCCATATGCATTTCGCTGTAAGGCGTCGAGCATACCAATGCAACACATATTCCTCATACAGACAACACGAACTCTTTTAAAGTTACCAATAGTTGATTTATTATTAATGTTATGTAATAGTTATAAAAATGGGATTAGAGAAGGTTACTTCCTAAGCATATTTATAATATTTAGAACTTTAGTAGATGTGGCTTGTCACCGCTCTTTAGAGAGAAAGAGGTGGCAAGGTACTGCTTTAGAAGAGTGGTCTTCTTGATCTCAGCTAGAAGAGCCTTGTCGACGACCTTCTGGTCCTCAACTCTCTCAGCCTTGACCTGCTTGGAGGTGTTCTCTGGGAACATCTGGGCCTCCTTCTTCTCCTTCTTGGAAAGCTTGGCCTCTCTGGCGAAGTACTCGACGTTGAACTTCTCAACGTTGACGGAGTCGACAGCAACCTTGGTGGAGGTGGCAATAACGTAACGAGCGTTGACTCTTCTTAGAGGAACACCGTTAACCTTGAATGGACCGGAGATCAACAGAGTGTTGTCCTCTAGGTGCTTTAGGTAGACAGCTCTCTTACCTCTGAAACGGCCAGCTAGCAGGATGACAACAGTACCTGGGACTAGAGAAGCACGTAGCTTTTGTGGACGAGAAGCCTTTCTGGTCTTCTTCTGAGCAGAGACTTGTTCGGATGGGAACCACTTTGGAGCCTGTATTAAAAAAAATTGAATTGTTAGTAAAATGTTTCTTGAATATATCTTCTTTGATAAAATTTGTTTGGAGGGTGTGCAATGAATATGATAGGTATATCTTATGTCCACATATTGAGTAGTCATGATGTTCTTAAAGGCTTGCTGAACTGACAATTCAACTGTTCTTGTCTGTTATTAATCACCTGCCTTTCATACAGATAATGTGTAGTGCTTATTTGGTATCTGAAAATCTTCCTTGCGATGTTATAAAAGTTCAACCACTATAGTTTTCCAATATCCACTAGTATTTTGATTTGCTGAGAGTCTCTTTCTTCCTCGTCACATTAACGGTTGGCCACATTATCATGACAAATCATTTATTTGTTCTAAGAACAACTTTTCATATTCATCTAAAACCTTCTAACAGAGGCTTCTGTATTCTCTCCACAACTAAATTGATTCCTATCGATTCACATACTTGTTCGGCGGCCATTTTCGTTATTATTTTACGGTTTTTTTTTACTCAAGAGATAACTATATGTGTTACAGTATGCTATAAATTTGAACTACTTCTTTTATGATACTATCCGCGGTAGGATTAGAGGGCCTCGGCCAGCCCATGGCGATGGACAAACGGGATAGGCGGGGGGGGAAGGATTCGACAAGATTGTTACTAGGGAGAGCACGCCCAGCAAAGCAACAGGATCCCCACCAAACACTTGCTAGATGGTGATGCTGTTTCGGTTCAGCTAGAAGGGGTATAGGGAGTACCCCACCCGGCCAAAGGAATCCTAGAAGGAGGACGGGAGAGAATAGGCTCGATTGGAATGGTGTGCTAGTGGTGGTCCTCACACTAGCATGGGTTTGGTAGAAAGAGGCCAAATCGTATTCACTTTCGGACGAAATATTTTTCAGAGGCTCGCGCTATCTCTAATGAAAATATTTGAAATTTTCAACAACAATAAAACACCCAAACATTATATGGTGTCCGGATGGACAGTCAAATATTTTTATTCAGAGGTATACGTAAAATTATATTACTGCGCCAATCCCAAATCATTCCAATATACGCATCCGCCCTGAAATAATTTTGGACGGACTAACACGTATTTCGAAAAGGTGTTAAATATTTTAACAGTGTTTAGTATAATTGTATTAATAATATATGAAAATGTTCCATCGACTGAACGTTGTTTAAGCGTATTCTTGTGGAACCTCTGGCAATGGAGGGACGCCGTTTGCAGCTTGTCCAAAAGTGACCCTGATTATTATTTGTCCAGAGCCAATCTTTACAGAAAGGTTTTCACCAGCTTGAACCTTAGGGTCGCTCAGTAACACCTGTGCGACACCTGCATCCTTGTCCTTACCTAGTAAATGGCGAGATATAGCTGTAAAAACGATGTTGGCCTCAGGTGAAGCCTTGAATTTACAACTCTCGTTGAAGGTTGCAATATTCTTATCATCAACCTTTTGGTTACGGGTCTTGTATAGGTTCTTCATACGGCCGCCTTGGGTAAGCGCAATTTTGATTTGAACGTGCTTAGCGACATTCTCAGCAGAAACAATATTAACAACACCATCGTATGTTCCCGTTGGGGCTAGAGTGTGAGCAAAACTGCTAGCTCTAGACTTCCTGGCTACCATTGTGGCTGTTGGTGTTCCAATTGGTGTGTCAGCAATACTATGTGACTCCACGGTAGATTTAGGTGTTCCCTTTACAATAACAGGGGATTCGTCAGAGGTGGATGGCGTTGAGCGAGCATTAGACTGGACGGTGGCATATCCAACATTAGGGGTATCATCATAGTCTAGGGACGAACGACCCTTGGTGGATGATTCGGTCATTCTGCCTGAGGTAGCTTTGGCCCCGCTTAATGTCGCACCACCAAAAGATTTCAATAAACTTCCACCTTTTTTGATACCTCCAGCACCAACACCTGCAATTCCAACGGCGGCACCTGCAACCGTGCTGGCTGTTTTGATACCAGCACCACCAACTGTACCAATAGCCTTGAAAGAAGTACTAGATATGTTTTTCTCGATAACGTCCATTGTAGGCTTTGTGTACTGCGGAATGAAAATACCTTCCAGTTTAATGGAACCCTGGGTTGATAATGGACAATTCCATGTGTATTTTTCATTTGGTTTGATAGATTTTAGGTCCAGACTTGTTACACCTAATTCATCATTGTCACCTGCACGATCCCAATCCATAACGTTAAAGAGGAGCTCAGACTTACTTAAAGAGGGAATTGGAACAACTGTTTTCTCATTCCATACAGGGTCCAGACTCTTTTTGATAATTTTCGATTTAAAGATCTTTTGGCGATTAACATATATCATAACAAATGGATCGGAATAACCATTTCTGTCAGCAGAAAGTAGTCCTGAACCAGAGACAATGTTTAGATTTAAGAGACCGGTATCAGTAACAGTTTCGCATTTTGGAAGTGGTGCAGAGCATGGGAAGAACAGAGTTTTAATCTTTACGACAGATCCGTTAAATTCGAGGCTTGTTGGTGCTTCGTAGCCATTTTTCAGTAACTTCCGGGTGTCAACTGATAACTCAGATATAACATCATCCTGCTCTTTAGCTACAAGTTTTTTGGAGACCCTCAATAGCAATTTACTGTGTTGAAGATCACGAACGAAAATATATCCTAAGTCGCTTGCCATTCTTGTACCGTTGTACTTTGAGGAAATAAAAGATGGGAATGTAGTGTCGTCAACATGGATATTTAGGTAGCTTGAAGGTCTAGATAAGGTTCCTTTGACAACTTGAATGGCCATAATACCACAATTGTTCGCAATTAATTCAGAGTATGACATTTTTTTCTTCTCGTTGATTTTCTTCTCATCATTTTCGAATGGGTTGTTGACAGTCGCGACCTCCCAGTCGTCAGGTTTTTCCTCCATCGCCTTTTTGTTCTCCACCTGTGTCTTTTCAAACTTTTCCTTTCTTTCCTTAAGGTCTGCCTCTAATTCAGCAACCTTATTTAGTTCAGCTGGAGAATAGACCTTTTCGGTAGGAATAAAAGAAAAGCCCACAGTCATAGTATTTGCGGTTGAAACATTTCTCTTATCCTTTAGCTTATAAATATTCTTTTTGCCCAGCATGTTAGTCTTGGTGGTGAATGTTCCTTTAAAATTATCCACATCAACGATGTCTGAGACAGGTAAACTGAAGATACCAATAAATCTATCGGAACCAACAGACTGGTAATCGTACAAACTGATCTCAAGTGACTGTTGAACAGACGTTATAGGAACATAGACAAGTTGATCAAAATTAGGGTCAACACAGTCAGAGTAATGTTTGGATTTGTATTTTGTGTGTCTGTTGAGACTCACTGTAAAGTATGGGTCGATGTCGCCAATACCCTTTAACGAACCCTTGACAAGAGCCTTGTTGACGTCAATTCTCAAACAACCAATTGGGTCATTAGTGATACCCTTTCCTATGGCAATGTCAGGTATGTCAACTGGTTTCCACTGAGCATCAATATAAATCTTACCAAATGGCGATGCGGATAGATAATCAGCTCCCGACATTAAGCTATTTAGAGCATTTTCAACATTGGAAGAATACTGGCACAACAACACCTCATTAGAACCACGGTTGTCAAATACCTTGAAAGTAATCTTAGAGTTGGTTTTGGAACCAACCAGAATCTCAAATGTTTCGTTCCAAGAAGGTTCGTTGATGCGCTTCAAAGTTCTGAAGCTCTTTACCAATTCATCGTTGATGTATAGCTTCGCAGATGGACTCAGATTACTTGTATAGGTAGTTGCTGAGCTAATATCAGTGATTCTCTGTAGAGTAATTTTAGCAATACCAGATTTTAAGGTCGAAGTAGAACTTTCCTCGAGGTCTGTGACCTCAGTTGATGCCTCTACAGGTTCCTTATCAGTCGACTTCTTTTCGTCACGCACAATTGGGTACCAATTCAAAGAGTAATTTAAGAAACCTCTTGATTTAGACCCAATTAGCAACTCGGATGTCTTGTTTTCCATTGAGGGCATCTGGTACAGTTCGTTTAGGTCAACGTCAATGGAACCAATAAGGGTATCCTTTCTAACATCATTGAAATCGAAACAGGTTAGAGACAATTTCTGATTCAATGTGTTCACCAAGATGTATTTAGTTTCATGCCATGTTGGATTCTTGACATCAGACTTGATTGCTGTACGAACTTCAGTGTCGTCACCGGGAAGAACCTTTTCGGTCTTAAGGACAATGTATGGATCAACAGTGTTGGTAATGAAGTCGGAGCTCTTCAGATCAGTTGCGGAGGAAATAGAGACTGCCAATACACCGATTGCGTCGTTGGCCTGAGCAGCCATGATCTCCTCTACATCGATATCTAGATGGTTTGGTGCATAAAGCATTGGGGCAACGTTCGAGTCGATCATCGATTTCACAAAACTCTTCAAACCAGGTAAGAAAGACATTACATCCAGACCAAGTGTGTCACCACCGATAGGTTTCAAGGCGAAATCGATCATTGGTGGTTCTAAGAACTGAACGGAGACAATCTTGATGTTTGGGAAAACCTTACCGAACTCTAGTTTGATGTGCATTCTACCTGCACAATTGATATCCTCGACCAAAATAGGCATAGACTTAGAAATGACACCCTTACCGATGGAAACAGAAAGCGCAATTTTGGGGTTGATCTTCTCCTTGGCTTCGATTGGGGTCATGTCAGAGACATCATTTGGAGTGAAAGCAAAAGACCAATCCATCTCAACGATATTCTTACCAGATTTTGGATATGTCTTGATACCCCTGATTGCAGGGGCCTTTGAACCTAGGGTGAACTCATCTAGTGCCAGAGCATCGATACCATACCCTGGTGCAGCGTCCACAAGCTGAGGGTTTACAATATCCTTGACCTGTTGAGACAAAACTGGCATATAAATAACCCAAAATTTAGATAGGAAGGAGTTTAACCACAATGTGGTCTCAACCTTCTCGGATAATGTTTCCTCGACGGTGACTCTCTTCAAATCATCTCTAACATTTCTGTTAAAACGACGGTACTCGGTATTGTATACAGAAGATGTACCAAGGAATACAAACCCAAGGGACCACCACGAGAAACCACAGTAAGCTAGAAGCCAGGTGAAGAAACATGTTCCGATCACAGTGGCAATGTTATAATACCAGTCGTTGTAAAACGTCTCGATCATGTATGCTTTAATAGCATTTGAATCCACACCATTTGGAACACCTCTTCCAGATGCGTGAAACTCACCAATGTTTCTCCAAGGATATAGTGTATCAGAACTGTCCGCCAGAATTGACTCTGTGATGCCCTTTTTGTCATCCTGAGAGATAGTATCCAAAATACTTGGACCGCTAATAGAAGTATCACGCTTATTAGGATCTCTAGAAGGGGCGTGTTTCATCTCTTTTGGGTGTACCTTCTCTAAAGGTACTGATCCGATTGTCCCCTGAGGATTGGGAACGGGAAGCTTACTTGTATTGTGAACGGCCGACGCGACTAGAATTTCATCTCCGCCGGCGTTACTCTTTTGCTTGCTGATTTTCTCAGAAGTCTTCTTTTGGGAACCCGTTGAATGAGTTTTTTCGAGACCTGTGTCAGCCTCGTTATTGGTGGGTCCTGCAGCAGATACAGGTACTTCCTGTATCTCAGCTTCTTTTCCAGGCGTCTCGGACATGGTTGCTGTCTTTAAGGGGGCCAGGTTGAAGGACTCTTTATATAATTGACTCTTACAGGCAAATAGGAAACGGGAAAAGATCGTGTTCCAACCGTGATAGACTTTGTGTCTCACATATCCCTTGTTCCTTATATAAAGTTCACTATCGGGAACGGTGGCTGTGGAGAGGTAACTGGGAGGAATGTCGGTCTGGTCCTCCTCTCCTTGTTCCGCCGCTTGACACAGGCTGGGCACTACTGCAGAATGATGAAAAATAAGGGCTGAGGGGAAGCCAGCGTTTATTGTTCCGCAGAGGAGCCTGTCCCCTTGTTCACATAGAAATGTCAGTAGCAACGAGGCGCGGCCTCGGCTTTCCTGCGGCGAGTTCTGTGCACAAAATGGCACCCCCCAGTAGGGCTGTGGCATGAGAGGAAAGGTATTAATTCGCCATCAGGTGCCATTGTTCTTAAAAAGTACACGAGGTTGCCCTATAGACGATAATATAAAAGTATATGGTTGTTGCGGGCAGGTAGGGGTAGTTCTACGCAAACGAATATTTTGATGCAAGTTCTGTTCTTTTGACAACGGCCGAGTGGATTTGAGCCGCTGTGAACAGACTTGTCTCGAGAATCTTGTTCAGGAAGAGGTGGTGATAATTGCAATTGAGGTCGTTTAGTCTGAATGAGCAGTATACAAGCTGTAGACACGTGGAGTTATTAATGATGCTTGCGTCTTGTTTGTGCATTTCTTGTAGCTTCTCTAAGAGGAAGTTCAGACAATCGTTGACAAAATTTAGCATTAATGGGTTGGTCTTGATTGTATGTGTGTCGTGTGCCGTATCTACTTTCTGTTGAGGCAGTGTTGAATCGGCTGCTGTATTGTTATCCTCTATACGTGCAGATTCGTCTGAAGATTCAGCACTATGAGATTCCCGATGTTCTGTATCATTGTTCGTGGTTGCTTCGGTATTGGCATCTTTCTCATTGGTGTCAGGGGAGCTCGTCGTCTCATCTTTGGGTTTCGTTTGATCCCCCTCTTCCTGCTCGCTGATATCAGAGTCATCATTATCTGTTGTGCTTGTGCCTAACAAAGGTTGGGAAAGAGGTATAGACACATCCACTGATGGCACATCAAATATCTTGTCGTAAACAGAAAGAGACATGTAGATGTGCTCCCTTATAACTTCGATCTGTCTCTTTGCAGATATTTCTAGTAGGGATTTATTAACGCCATCCCCTTCCGAAGAGTACGAGTCTATCTCATCCTGGATGAATTTTAGTCTTGCAGCCAGGTACACAATCAAAAGTGTATCAGTGTTATTTTCGTTGAATGGTGGAATCGCGACCAGGTACTGTAATATTTTCTTAATTGAATTAATGGTTAGGTTGGTGCAGAGAAGTTTGACGAGACCATTTAACATAGTTGTACCGACGGCATCCTGCACACTAGCACTTATGTCTCGAATGAGTGAAGAATCTGGAAATTTGACCTTTAGTGAAGCTGTGTGTGTGTAGAGCATGATCGCCTCCTGATAATGCCCTGTTTTGATACATGTCTGAGCCAGTGAGGGTAGTTCCATCAAATCAGTGATACTGGTTAGGTTTTCGAAGATTGATGTCAGGCTCGCTGTGGAGCTCATCTTCGTTCTCTCATTCTGATTCATGACGCGTTGTCTCAAGGTTTGTAATGCCCTGTGAAATTCATCATCATCAACACTCGACTCATTGTCACTGTTTTGTTTAGCTATGGACGTAGTACTGCTTCCACTCTTCTTAGTATCATTGAAAAATTCCTCGAGTAAAGAATCATCGTCTGTTGATGCAGGAACTGTTTCGTCTTTCTTTGTGGTTGTATTATTGGAGTTCAACTCCCATAATTGTTCCAGTTCGTGACCGATCTTCTCGAGCAGTATAGTGTCTCTCGATTTGCTGAGGATTGTATCTGTTACATAGTCCTTGTTGTCGATCAGTAGGAGTCGAACCTGTTTCTCATATGTGGCCAACTGCGCATCAACCTCGGCAATCTCCTCCACGATACTTCCACTTTCTGCTCTAGATGAAAAATAGTTACCATAATCGGTATTCTTAGATTGTAGAATGCCTTCTAATGCATCAAGGCAATATTTTTTCTCCTCCTTAGTTTTGAGAGTGTTTGTTTCTATCAATTCTTGTAATATCAAATCCATACTTAGAATCAGAATACGAATTGGCAAAGAAAATATTGAACCAGTGACAATAGAAATTGGTTGAACTTCGCTATAGCAACTTAGTACGAACTGTGGATTTGGGATTTTCTGTGTACGCACTTGTGTGTGAGCGTGTACACTACTTAAACTACTTAGGGTTAGAGCGGTCTTATTTTTCTTTATAAAACTTATGTCTATTTCGTAGAAGGGACGAAGAAAATACACAAATTGAGGGTATTGACAATAACTACAGAAAGGGGTGATAGGTAATTATTGGTTATATAAATTGGATTTGTGATTAATTGATTGCTAACTATATGCTTCAACTACATTCATGTGAAAGTCCTACGGATTAATATATAAAGTTTGACCTGGCCAGTATGGCTTCACAACATAACCATATTAGATATCCTGTTTAATATTGTTATCCGCAAAATGTATCTTCTCTTTGAAGTGAACTTCGACAGCACTAATAGAATGGTTGTACTTAACAGCGAGCGAATATACGTAATATTTTCCTACGGTGCAGATCGGTTACCTCTCGCTCGTGAGTTAATTGAGGGCTTCTGTCTATCACAGCACCCAAAATTGGTAGGGGTTTTTGTGTGGGGTCACGTGACCTCGGCCGGGGGTTGCCGAAAATTTAGTATGGCGATCAGAAAATTTTATGGGTGCGTGGGTGTTGATTTTCGGGGCCGAACCGTCGAATAAGGGCAATTTTAGTTAAAAAT
>JAKTPZ010000269.1:38532-51535 GCA_030579215.1 Maudiozyma pseudohumilis
CGTAATTGCCAAACAACCACCCATCATAAACATACATAAGACATATCTATATAAACTTCAGAAGCCAAGATTATGAGTTAGAACAATTTGCCACCGTCTGGCCAAGATATAACCCTATTTATGTGGCATTGAACATAACCATACTATACATAGTACACCCACACATCCACAAAATACCTTTCTGTGTGGAGTCAATGTCCTCTTTTCGCATCGCCTTCAACTAAACAAATCCTTAATGCTATCAGACTTGTAAATGCCAAGTCGAACGGTGTATTGTTGCTAGTAAAGAATTACACAGGTGATGTACTGCACTTTGGACTATCTGCGGAAAGGGCCAGAGCGCTTGGTATTGACTGTCATGTCGTCGTCATTGGAGACGACGTTGCTGTAGGTAGAGCCAAGGGCGGAATGGTCGGAAGAAGAGCACTTGCTGGTACCGTACTAGTTCACAAGATCACCGGTGCATTTGCCGAGCACCATTCCGCTAAGTATGGTCTCAGTGGCACTGCTAAGGCTGCCCAGATTGTTATTGACAATTTGGTAACAATTGGCTCCTCGCTAGATCATTGTAAGGTCCCTGGAAGGAAATTCGAAAGCACACTGGCTTCTAACCAGATGGAGGTTGGTATGGGTATTCACAACGAGCCTGGTGTTAATGTCTTGGAACCAATTCCTTCCACTGAAGACTTGATTTCAAAACATATGCTACCAAAGCTCCTAGACCAAAATGATAAGGACAGAGCTTTTGTTGATTTCGAAAAGAATGATGAAATCGTTCTACTCATCAATAACCTCGGAGGTGTTTCGAATTTTATTATCTCATCTATTGCCGAGAAAACTACAACTTTCTTAAATGATCAATATGAAATTCAGCCAACTAAGGTCATGACTGGTACTCTTATGACAGCTTTTAACGGTAATGGATTTAGCATTACTTTACTGAATGCTACTAAGGCATCTAAGGAACTGTCCGCCAATTTCCCAGAGATTAAGTCGGTCTTTGAGTTACTAAATGCCTACACAGATGCACCTGGCTGGTCAGCTGGATTCTTTGAGGCTAAGAAGGCGCCTTCGATTGACCATTCTATTCTGCACACCGACGTTAAAGTTACTGAGGTTGGCAGTTACGATTTCGATACATTCTCTAAGTGGATGAAAGCTGGTGCAGAGTACGTCATCAAGGCGGAACCTCACATCACTCAACTAGATACCCTAGTTGGTGATGGTGACTGTGGGTACACTCTGGTTGCCGGTGTTAATGGTATAACCAGCGGTCTTGGCCAACTGTCTAAGACATCCCTTTCTGAAGCTATGGCACAGGTGTCTGATATTATTGAGGACTCCATGGGTGGTACGTCAGGAGGATTGTATAGTATTCTCATCTCAGGTTTCTCGCATGGCCTAATTAAGGCTTGTGATGGAAAGAACGAACCGGTAACCGCAGAAGTAGTAGCCACAGCCTTTTCGTTCGCTTTGGAAACCTTGTACAAGTACACTAAGGCTAGGATTGGATCATCAACCATGATCGACGCTTTGGAGCCATTTGTTCAAGAATTTGCTAAATCCAAGGATTTCAAGAAGGCTGTCGCTTCAGCCTCTGCTGGTGCCAAATCAACTGCTACATTTGAGGCCAAATTTGGTAGAGCATCATATGTTGGTGATTCCTCCAGTGTCGAGGACCCCGGCGCTGTTGGCCTTGTTGAGTTCTTGAAGGGTGTGGAGTCTACGTTCTAAATGTAATTTGAATCGCACTAGCTAAATATACTGTATAACATATATCTACAATGAAATTGTTATTTAAACTTACTGAATTATATCTTTCTTTTCACTCTTGAAACTCCCCTACTTTCACAGTAAAAGGCATTCCAACAAAACAGCACGGGCACACTTTCTTTTTTTGATATTTTTTTCGGACGCGTAAGCGGGAAGCGTAGTTCGCTCCTCAATTACCACTGTTAACAGTAGGTATTTTAGGAATAAAACGTGCACTCGACATCAAAATACAACAAATCCACGTCTTCATACTAGCCAAGCAGTAACCTGGCTATCTCACTATCCAATATGAGTACAGACTTCGATAGAATTTACCTAAACCAATCCAAATCCAACGGTAGGTTCCGTATTGCGGATTCTGGTCTTGGTTGGAAAGCCTCCACAAGTGGTGGTTCTGCCTCCAATCAATCTAAGGCCCCATTCCTTCTCCCTGCAACAGAATTATCTACAATCCAATGGAGTAGAGGTAGTAGGGGGTTTGAGCTAAAGATTAACACAAAAAACCAGGGTGTTGTGCAGCTAGACGGCTTTTCTCAGGACGATTTCAATCTGATAAAGAGCGACTTCCACCGCAGATTCAACATTCAAGTGGAGCACAAGGAGCACTCGTTGAGAGGTTGGAATTGGGGTAAAACCGATCTAGCCAGGAATGAATTGGTTTTTGCACTTAACGGCAAACCAACTTTTGAGATCCCATATAACAGAATCACCAACACGAACCTTACTGCCAAGAATGAGGTGGGTGTTGAATTTAACATACAGGATGAGGATTATCAGCCAGCAGGTGATGAGGTTGTTGAAATGAGATTTTATATTCCAGGGACTATTGGAACTAAGGATGAGGATGAGGATATGTTGAAAAAGGAGGAGGATTCTGACGCGATTCCAAAGGAAGAGGGCGCTGATGAAATTGCAAATGCCCCAGAACAAAAGAGTCTGGCGGAGTCTTTCTACGAAGAACTAAAGGAAAAGGCAGACATCGGCGAAGTTGCTGGTGACGTCATTGTGTCTTTCCCAGATGTTTTCCTTGCCACTCCAAGAGGTCGTTACGATATCGACATGTACAAGGATTCTATCAGACTAAGAGGTAAGACGTATGAGTACAAGTTACAGTATCGCCAAATCCAGCGAATTGTTTCTCTGCCAAAGGCTGACGATATCCACCATCAAATTGTGCTAGCAATCGATCCTCCATTGCGTCAGGGTCAAACAACTTATCCTTTCCTTGTTATGCAATTCCAGAAGGATGAGGAAACTGAGGTTCAGTTGAACCTGGATGATGAAACTTACGAGAAGACTTATAAGGATAAGCTAAAGAGACAATACGATGCAAAGACCCATATCGTTCTAAGTCACGTATTGAAGGGACTAACTGACCGTAGGGTAATTGTTCCAGGAGAGTATAAGTCTAAATTCGAACAATGCGCAGTGTCCTGTTCCTACAAGGCAAATGAAGGTTACTTGTATCCACTGGATAACGCTTTCTTTTTCTTAACGAAGCCTACGCTGTATATCCCTTTCTCTGATGTTAGTACTGTCAATATCTCGAGAGCTGGACAAACCTCGACTTCTTCCAGAACATTTGATTTGGAAATTGTATTAAGGTTAAATAAGGGTTCTACTACCTTTGGTAACATAAGCAAAGAGGAACAACAGCTGCTTGAAAATTTCCTGAAGTCCAAGAATCTGAGAGTTCAAAACGAGGACAAGGAGGCACAACAGAGACTGCAAACTGCGCTTGGGTCAGACAGTGAAGACGAAGACGTTAATATGGGATCAGCTGGTGAAGATGACGAGTCAGTTGACGAAGATTTCCATGAGAGTTCTGACGGTGAAGATGATGTGGCTGAAGAGTTTGATTCTGATGCCTCCATGAGTGCAGGCAGTGGTGATGAGGATGAAGATGATGAATCTAGACCATCCAAGAAGCCAAAGACTGAATAGGTCATATCTGACTTTGATATATATTGAAATGTTTGTATTTTCTGTAATTTACTTAGACACACTCCTACTTAAAAATAAATTGGAATATATTTTTCGAAAATTTCAAATTGTTATATTTTTTAATGTTTAGGATCAACCAAGGTTGGTCTAAATCCATGACTCTCCGTAAATAAAAATACTATCTGTGCAGAAATTTTTTATTAATTTTAAATTTAAGATGGATAAATCAAGAATAACCACAATAATTGGATATTTTACTATTATGATTTACCCAATAAACAATCCAGATTCAAAATCAAAAAGAAATGCTGTATTTTTGCCAAAAGTGGGCTGAATTTTCTACATTACAAAGGACTCAATGTGAATGGGTGACATGTTTGATTATGTTATGATAATAAATGGTAATTAAAAGTAAATAATCTAATCTTTTTGTCTAAATATAATTTTCTTGATGAACTTCCATAAAAATATTGCGTGAAGAAAAATATTATGTAATGGTGCGAATCGCGGACTTGAATCGCCTCGATTCAATATGATGCCAAACACATTGAAAAAATTGTCTAAACCAATCGTGAGAGATTAAAAGGCTAGTGGTTACCAAAAGGTAGGTATATAATCAAGAATAAGAAGATTATACCATGCAAATAGAATAACTACATAGTAAAGGTATGGTAGATGATCAAAGAGTACGTGAGGACTTGGAGGCCTTGGTGAGTATGTTTCCTGAAATTAAGCTCACTCAGGACATTGAAAAGATTGACACGAATACTCCTTCTGTTACAGGGTATCTAGAATTTGATATGCACTATTCCAAGGAAACACTGCGGATTTGCTATGATGATGAGTGCATTTCCTTATCAAAGTTTATGGGGAATATGATAAAATTTACAGTGGATCTTCATCTGTATCCATCTTTAGAAAAAGGTATTGAGTTATGTCTAGAATCAAGATACCTTTCTCGTCATGATATAACAAGAATAGTAAATAACCTCCACCAGGAGTATGACGATTTGACAAATTCTATGTCTGAAAACTACGACCCAGACACACCTATCTTAATGCTCCTTTTAAATTCCGTCATGTATGAATCCCTAGACTATCTCTTCAGTGAAGGGACCGTCATTTGTCAGTCACGAGAAGAATTTGAAACATATAAGAATGCATTCGAAGACATACATACTGATACTATCAACAAAACAAACTACAGTTGCTCAATATGTATTGAAAATAAGAAAGGAATAGACATGATAAAACTACCCTGTAATAAGGGTCACCGTTTGTGCCTACCATGTTTACAGGACTACTACTCAAGAATGATCAGTGAAGGTCAAATACAATGCATCAGATGTCCAGAATGCGAATATACTGAATTAAACCTGAATGAGTACACTGATTATAGAAAATTGGTGATAGATTTATTCACACCTGCTATTCCTTTTTCATTTTTTGAGAATCTGTTGAGTGAGGAGCTGTGTACTAGATATAAGAGCCTTTTCCATGCCCAAATGTCGACTAAATTATCAAAGCACTCCCCATATTCATGCGTTTTGTGTAGGAAATGTGATACATGGTGTGTGAAATCTGAACTTGACGAACAGATGATACGATGCAATAATTGTGAATCAACCTTCTGCTTCGATTGCTTACATTCCTGGCACGGCTATAATAATAAGTGTGGGTTGAAGGTAACGTTACCTCCAGGTATTATAGAAGAATACATAGGCATAACCGATCAGGATAATGAAAGAAAGAGAAAGATTGAGTCTATTTATGGGAAGAAAGTACTCGAACTTGAAGTGAATGATTATATGGCGGAGAAAATGCTTGACATGGCTATTGCGGCTGAAGGATCTGACTTACAAAGATGCCCCAAATGTAAGATTGTAGTTCAGAGAAGTGAGGGTTGTAACAGAATGAAGTGTATTGTGTGCGACACATATTTTTGTTACCTGTGTGGTGATAATTTGCCCTTAATCTCAGGATACGAACATTTCAAAGAGAAATATTCTCCTTGTTATGGACGTTTATTCGATGGAATGCCCGGCATTGATGATGACTAAGAGTTAAATTGTGGAGTTGTTGGAATACATCACTTATTCATTCACTATTGTATACAATCAATTAGACAGTGCATTTTATAGAATTATACGAATATAAAATCTTCTATTTTTCTAAGATACCGTGTGATGGCATATCAGGCTGATAACGCAAAGACCATTTTGGACCCAGTATTGCTACTAGTCCAGTGTCGATCAAGACAAACAACCATGAGGCAATATATACAACAAATGATAGGATTGCCACCAATCTAATGATGAACTGTAGAAAGCCAAGGCGCTTGTCTGACACTAATACAGTCATACTCTCAAAGTTGTACTTGATGAAAATACCTGGAACCAGACCGACATCACCCATGCTGTTGTCATCCTTGTGGTAACGATACTCTGCCACTGAGTACTGATTAGTATCAACCTCTGCTCCCATCTTTTGATATATTGTTGGTACAACATATGTATGGTAAACGAATGCTGTCATTGGGTCCTCCTTGTCAAATTTGGCGGATCCATCTAACGGATTGTCAATATATGGGTAAAAATCACCGAATGAAAGTTCATTAATAACATGAGCAAAATTGATCTTGTCTAATGGAGCTCTATCAAAGCCTCTGTAGCCGTAACCCTTAGCTGTGATCTGAAGCTCACCCATTAATCTGTTTACAGATACTGAACCAAATACATGACAACCGTCCATTTCTGGAAGGTGGCCAGCTGTTTCTGGGTTATTCTCATCGTATAGCATCCTCGTGTCAATCTTTTCTCTGAACTCAGCAGGGATTGCGTCACCCAAAATCTCGTCTAACTCTGGTGTCACGATTTCTTTAATGTCATTTACTCGAGTATCGTATGGAATAAAGAACGGCATATCCTCAAACTTCAATTCTTGACTGGCTAATTTTGTATCCATGCTTAGATCTCTTGCGTGCACATCAATCCACCTGCATGGCATTTTTACAAACATATCCAGATTGACCTGCACGTTCTCCTTGACGTTTGTATCAACGATGTATTGTTGATCAACATATCCACCGAAATAGCTTCCGAATTCTGAATATGCAATAAATATCAGAAATAGATATGTTAATATTGAAGAAACACCACCCTTTTGTGATTTCTTCTTATATTGTTCTTCTGTCTTGGGAAAGGCATCAAATGTCTTTAAAACAGCCATGACTACTGAGAACCGAGGATAATCTAATGTTTATCTTCACTTCGTATCCGATAGATACAATAAAAGTAATGGTCAATGGTGAATCGTCAACAAATATCTGGTCGATTACCCTTGATACACAAGGATAACATTAATGTAGATAATGTAACCATTCTGGTCCGTTCTCAGTTAAACATACCACGAGGTTATTGCCAAGTGGCATTTCAGGCCTCCTACTGTGTTTTCTGGGGGGACTTGTCGAGGAACTGAAAAATATGAAAATTGGAATAGATAGCCCTCAATGTACCATTTTCAAGAAATACGAGCTAAGGGAGCGTACAATCCAACAACACTATCAGAAATTTATGAATAATTAGATTCGAGATGTAGCTTTTGATATACTTGAAAGGCCCCACATGCGAAACCTTTACCAATTGCATAATCTTAAGAACTATCAATCACAATAATATGTAGACCGTGAAGAGTTATTCTGCCTAACTAGTAATGTCGAAACATTTCTAATAACAAATACACACTCTCTGAATATATATTGTAACACATATTATGTATGAGTACTCGAATGACAGAAATGAGATAAATAGTGTACTTAAATATGACTATTTAAGTACCTTTACTCCTTTCTGCGGATTTCGTCTGTACCCAGATGGTCTGCGCCGTCTATTTACAAAAATTCTAACTGACCTGCACAACACTTACAACGAAAGTAGATATAACCAAATCCTAAAGAAATAAGATTACAGAATACTGCAGGTCAAAAGTGTTTTCACTGATCTGATATTATCATTGAGTTCGAGAATCACATCAACATACAATGGCAACAACTGCGTCTGATCTGAATGGCTGGGAGATCATAAATGTTGATGATTCTGGAAATGTTATTGATGAGAATAGCAGGCGTTCCCGTAGGAGAGGTAATGTCATAACCACACTCCTCCAAAAGAAATACGATGATAAAACTCTCAGAATCGGGAATGGTACAAGTATTATAGTACAGGATAACAAGAATAAGGAGCCCTATGTTTACCTTGTCTACGAGATCAGAATGCACACCTTAAATGGTTTAATAGAATTGTGGACGCTCAGCTATACAAAGGCTTCTGATATTCCGGCAAACATATATTTCAAAGAATATAAACCAGACATATTGGAATCTGTTGATAATGAGGATAAACTTGATGAATTAATGGTTACAGAGGTGGACCCCAACGAATTACTATTGACTGCGATTCCCCATGAGGTAAAGATTAGGGACATTGTTGGAATAGCAAACGTTATAAACAAAGGAGATGTCGTGCTTGATCTTACTCCAGGGAAGGATTTTGTCATTCAAAAATTATATGCGGAAGATAAACATATATTTGCACCTTTTGATATGTCCCGAGAGATGGATCAATTAAAGAAAACTCCATCCAGCGAGATACCTACACATTTAAGATCACTATTATCACACACAGATTACCAAGGTAAATCTTCTGAGGAAGGGAGTTTTAAAGTAGGAAGGAAAAAGAATAAGACAGGTAATATACACTCTTCCAACAATCTGCGCAATGATGATTCTGGCGATACCATTATCGAGTCATCTAGTTCGGAGGCTGAGAATAACGATGATGAAAATGACAGTGACGTTAAAATTGAGTCTTTATCTGATAGTGAAAGTGAAGATGACATACCCTCTACTGATGACAGCCAAAGTGAATCAGAGGATGAAGTAATATCCGGAGGTGATGATAGTGATTACGATAGATCATACAAAGGAGCATCCTCATCTGTAAAAAGGAAGAGAGGCCGTCCAAGAAAGATAAAAGATGATGTACTTCTGAGCGAAGATACAATGTCAATTCCAGCCACCCCAAAGAGGAGGGGTCGTCCAAGAAAAATTAGAAATGAGGAACCTGTTAAAAGAAAGAGAACGAAGAAAGAAAGCGGGCCTTCCAAGAAAGTAAGAAGGAAAACCGCTGTTGTTCGTCGTTTCGTAAAGAGGAACGTAGTCCGTGCTAAAAAGAAGTACACCCCATTTTCAAAGAGATTCAATTCTATCAAGGAGATTCCTGATCTTACCAACTTTGGTGACTTCAACACCGAGGCTGCAGAAGAATACCTCCAAGGCCTTGAAGGTAGACTGACAACCAAGACAGAACATAAAATCGTAGAGACAATTTTTTCCAAAGTCAAAAAACAATTGTATTCATCTCACGGAAAGGATGAGATCGTTAAAGCATCAAACTTTGGTGAATATCTTCCAGCACGTGAAAATGAATTTGCATCCATTTACCTAAGTATGTATAGTGCATTGGAGTCAAACTCGTCAACAACGGTTTATATTGCCGGTACACCAGGTGTAGGAAAAACATTGACAGTCAGAGAGGTTATCAAAGAGCTACAACACTCTTCTACGGAGGATGAACTTCCACACTTTCAATATGTGGAGATTAATGGCCTTAAAATGGTTAAGCCAACAGACAGTTACGAAGTCCTGTGGAACAAAATTTCAGGCGAAAGACTTACATGGGCTGCAGCTATGGAATCTCTTCAGTTTTATTTTGAAAAGGTACCGCTTGATAAGAAGAGACCCGTGATTGTGTTACTTGATGAGCTGGATGCATTAATCACCAAACACGAGGATATTATGTACAATTTTTTCAATTGGACTTCATATCCAAATGCTAAATTAATCTTAATAGCAGTTGCTAACACCATGGATCTTCCAGAGAGACAGTTAGGTAATAAAGTATCCTCAAGAATAGGTTTTACTAGAATCATGTTTTCAGGCTATACACACGAGGAATTAAAATCCATCATTGATGTAAGGCTTCAAGGAATTAACGACTCATTCTTCTATGTGGATAAAAACACCGGAAATGCCTGCCTTGTTGATGAATACGTCAAGGAAAATAAACAGCATGATAATACTGCTAATTTAAAGAAGGTTAGATTGCAAATGAGCCCAGATGCTATAGAAATCGCCTCCAGAAAGATTGCAAGTGTCAGTGGAGATGCACGTCGGGCCCTGAAGGCCTGTAAGAGAGCAGCAGAGATCGCTGAGCAAAATTATATGGCACAGCACGGTTATAGCTATGATGGCCATGTCGCCGTGGATACTGATGATGAAGATATAGAGGATGATTCAACTCTGCCGACAGATAGAATGAGTGCACCTGAGCAGGGAGTAGATGAAAATGGGGAAGAATACGAGGTCCAAGTCGTCCGTATCAACCATATTATGAAGGCACTTAATGAAACTATTAATACCAATACCACTAGGTTCATTAGCAGAAGTTCATTCACTACGAAACTAGTTTTATTTGCTTATATGAATTTGATTAAAAAGAGTGGGTTTGAAGAACAAACTCTAGGTGATATAATAGATGAAATAAGACTACTGATCGAGGTTAATGGTAACAATAAATTCGTCACAAGGATAACAGATGTATTATTCCCCAAGAGAGAAAACTTTGATCCAGACCTGCTACGTATTGTATCCTGGGACCTTATTTTGGGTAAATTAGTAGATGCCGGCATTATCGTGAGACAAATAATGCAAAATGAACGTTTAACAGCAATTAAATTTAATGTCCCTATTGACGAGGTAAAAAGAGCTGTAGAACAGGACCATTATCTGAAAGATTTCTGATCATGCAAGTGATACCAGAGAATTATCAATAATTCTAATGCAGCAATTAGCTGTTAAAAGTTTGTAATATTACTGTATAAAAATATTGTGTGTACATTTTTTTTTTAACTGGGAAATCCCGTATTTTCTTCTTTTTTAATTGAATGCCTATATTATGCTACGTGGAAGTTATATATTTGGGACAAGAATGTGCACCAAATAAATTATACAATTATGCGTGTTTCTTATTCGTTGTCATTGTTTTATGCTACTGGTGTTCTTCTACTCTTCGGGGGCGATGCTGTTGAAGAAGGTGTCCTCTGCTTGGTAGGCGTTGACCTATTTTGGTTACCCACTTTACGGTAGATCAGAAGTGGGTCGCCCTTGTGTGTTATCTCTGGAATAGTCAATGTTAAATTGAATATTTTTGATAATGCAATTTTGAATATTTTCTGAATGTTAATTGATTTAGCAGTAGAGGAGAAAATCAGTGGGGCGCTCATTGCCTGAGCATACTCTCGAGCAGTTTTATTTACTTGTGCTTGGTATTCGGTGTCCATGTCTATAAATAAATCATACTTTGTGCCGACTAAAATAGGGATGGCTAAATCGTTTAGACCAAAGACCTGTCTATACCATTCCTTTACAGAGTCCAGGGTTTCCGGTCTCGTCAGATCAAAGAGAAATATAATAGCAGATGATCCTACCGATGCCAATGGAAGCATATTGATAAACTCCCGCTGCCCTCCAAGGTCCATGAGGGAGAATATTATATCCGTCGATCGCAAATTAATCTTCCTTTTTAAAAAGTTGACTCCGAGGGTCTGAGTATACTCTTCATCAAAAATATTCTGCACATATTTCACCATAAGTGAAGTTTTACCTACTTGAGCATCCCCTACTAGACCTACTTGAATTTCAACCTGATTCTTTACATCCGGTATTTGTTTCCGTTTGGGCTCAGAGAATGACATGCTTGTTGAATTAAAAATATTATATGAGATGAGATGATCACAGCCTTTCTTATTTCTCAAAGCGACAGACCTTTCCTTTGTTTAGCAATTGAAATGTGTTATGCTTACCTTGGTTGGTGTAGACAAAGTAAAACTGTCATAAAAAATATCAACTGCGCTAAAAAAAGTGTAATATTATATATTACTGGTCTTTATGACAAAGCAGGACCATTACCCCCTGTCCTTGCATTGGATGTAGTATCAAAACCCGCAAGGAAGAAAAACCACTGCTCCCAAGCTAACCTGAAACATCACCAACACCCCCCACTACTCGTGGTGTACTGTTGCAGAATTGTCTCCTTCACCCTGCCTGTGGGTTGCTCTCTGACGGGCTCGAGGTTCGTGCTCTTGTGATCTTCTGTTTACATTTCATGATCCGCAATTCGTGTTATTTCCCTTTTGGGCGTTAATAGGGCATGCGGCAACCCGATTGGGTGGTAAAGAGCTTTTTTTCGCTGTGAGCGTTTGCGCGAGAAAAAAATTTACAAAAAATTATGGCCACTTGTTTTTTATTGAAAAGAATTTATGACGACCAACATCCGTACATTTTATAGTTGGAATATTTTATTAAATTTCCAAATGTTTGAACTGTTGCCAATTTTTTTCAGTTCAATCTCAACCTAAAGGGAAAAATGAGCGGGTCTCCGTCTGGGATGTTCGTTCTGGAGCGGTCTGCCTAGGGGCACCCTTCTGGAAACAGGCCTACAGCCTAACGTAATTGTCCTGTCGCTAGTAGGCTGTCCACTCCCTCCTGCTGGGCTGAATAGTACCCTATCACCTTCTGCCTGGAAGATTCCCCAGTCTCTGCCTAACTGTCCAGGTCTTACAGTCTAACCTGGTGATTGGGACGCATTCCAGTAGACCCACTCACTGGAAATGCGCAGGTTGGAAAACTCGACCACAGTTTGGTCTAGCCTAGAGTCCCAGTGAAACTCTTTGCACAGCTGCTGGACTCTCCTAGGGTACGCGGAAACTCTGGCAAACAGATGTCCTTGCAGTATAACAAATAGTTTACTATGCAACGACAGAAGTATATAACAAAGGTGTCTGTATTAACGTTATATTTCTTGTTATTCCCCTTGAAAGAAGACCAAGTAACTATACCGATTATCACTTAATCATGGCTGTTGGTAAGAACAAGAGACTATCCAAGGGTAAGAAGGGTCTAAAGAAGAAGGTCGTTGACCCATTCACCAGAAAGGACTGGTTCGACCTAAAGGCTCCATCCACTTTCGAGAACAGAAACGTTGGTAAGACCCTAGTCAACAAGTCTACCGGTCTAAAGAACGCCGCTGACTACCTAAAGGGCAGAGTTGTCGAGGTCAACCTAGCCGACCTACAGGGCTCTGAGGACCACTCTTTCAGAAAGGTTAAGCTGAGAGTTGATGAGGTCCAGGGCAAGAACCTGCTAACCAACTTCCACGGTATGGACTTC